>CANSZD010002978.1:1740000-1967500 GCA_947648045.1 Beta corolliflora
AGATCTAAAACTAATCTACCAAAATAAGTAGCAAACTCTACTCCATTTTTCATACAAATTCACCATGTCTTAGAATATAGTCGTATAATCATTATCTCTAAACAGTCCTCCTCTGCCTTCTCTCTAACCAACAAAACCTAACCCTAGGAACTCGCCGGAGTTCCGGCGCCGCGAAGTTTCCGGCGGGTTCTCCGGCGAGTTCCCTTGTTTTCTTCGCCTTTTCTTTCTTTCATCGTTTTCCTGTCCTTTTTCTCCGTTCGTCGTCCCCCTCATAGATTTCCGTCGGTTTTCTTAGTGTTTCTCCTAGTTTTTCGGTCTCTAGGTTCGTTCTTCGCGGTGGACAAAGTTAACTCCGGCGGCGTCGCGTCTCCCCCTCCTTGTCGAGTCTTGTGAGTCGTCTCCCCCCTCCCCTGGTTTATTTTCGTTTGTTGAGTTGGTTGTATTTTGGGCTTCCCCTTCCCCCTCCCCTGGTTTCGGTTTGGCATCCCCTTCCCCCTCCCCTATCTAGTGTTATTCCGGTAGTTTGTCGTTGAGTTGGTTGCGTTTGTTGGTAATCTTTCGGGCTTCCCCATCCCCCTCCCCTCTTTAGTTTTCCGGTTTTTTGGGCATCCCCTCCCCCTCCCCTATCTAGTGTTAGTTGTGTCGAATTGGGCTTCCCCTCCCCCTCCCCTATCTCGTGTTGTGTCGAATCCCTAGTTCGTTTGCGTTAGTTGTGGGTTTCTCCTTCCCCGGTCCCTGTTTTTGTTTTTTAGTTGTTGCCGCCGAGTATTAGATTAGTTGGTGTTTCCTCCGCGTTGTTCCAGTTATTGGTTGTGTTGGTATGAGTCTGTTGGTTTCCTCACTCTGCTCGATTGTTTTGTTTCTTGCTGGAGGTAGTATTTGTATTCCAATTGTTGGGTTTGATTTGTGTGATTGGTTCGGGTTTGCGTGGCAAGTGGTTTCATGGCTGGGGTTTGTTTTCTCCGATTTTGTAAATCGGTGGTTTGTTCGAGATCTAACTTTGGTTAGCTCTCAGTCTCGCTTGGTAATGATCTTATTGCTCATTGCCTTGACAAAACGATATCTGAAGACGGCTCCCCAATTTGTTAATTGGGTTTATAGCGCGTCAACTTATTTGAGCTTCTCCTTTGCGGAGAAGCCTAAAATACCCATTCCAAAGGGTATTAAGTCACAAAGGATTGTGACTTGGTCATGTTGCGAGTTCCTCAACTCGCTGCTACTTTGTTGCCCTGTTTGTGAAGCCGGTCCACTCCTCCCACTCCCTTCATCAGGTGTTTGGCGATCGTCATCCACTGGTAAAAGCGCATCGCAGTTATCCAACTTCCGAGATCTCCAAATCGAGCAGATTTATCCATGTTTTCGTTATTTACATTATTGTACTTGTTATATAGGAGCATGTAATGCTCAATTTAGTTTCTTTGTTTTAGAATGGATGTACTATCCTTAGGATGTAATTCTGTTTTTTAATTAATGCAAATTTTCGCGATGTCAAAAAAAAAAAAAAAAAAAAAAAAAAAGAATATAGTCTTCTTACTCTATTTTGAATATGATTATATACTTCAATTTTCAATGACCAAAATTCTTTGATATTGATCAATAATTTGTTAAAATATTGAATAAGTTGTTATGTGTAGACATAACCTTTTACCAATGATATCTGTGTATGGACGGTAAGAGTTGATGACACCAAAATAATAAAGTTAAGCGAAACCGGATGTTTTGCTCCTATAGTTATATATTAGTACTTCTATCTTAGCAAGTATTATTGGGTGGATTGGGTTCATAATAATTTATTGTGAACTTTAACTAAATATATCATATAAAAATAAACTAAACTTAGTTTACTGACTTCCATACAAAAACTGACTACACAATAGATGCTTATATCATATAAGAACTTACTATATCAAATAAAAACAACCTATATTATAGGATACGTGGTGTACAATAGATTATTGTGCACAGGGTCAATTCAAGTTTTTCTACTTCCACCCCAGGATCTTTTGCAATTCCTTGATTTTTTCTTAATCACGTAATTTAGAATAATAGATAAAAATGACAATATGACATACAATAGTTCCAGCAGCCCAACACCAGTAAACGTGAAAATGAGAAAAAATAACACTAAAATGGCACATCAATCAAAATGTTAATGCAACCAACATAGTTAGTAAGATTAACCATTCACTTTCAGAGAAGACATACATATGTATGAGGAAGAAAAATCAAAGGTTCCCACATAAACAATGGAGACTAAACCAATTTAGTGGATCAGAGACTCCTATAAAAACAACGCCAAAAACTGCATTTCTTTTAACTCCAAAGCTAAAAAGCAAAGGAAAAAAAGAAGAGAAAAGATGGAGGATAATTCCATTGCTTATTACTGCCAAATTATTCTGCTTGTAATATTAGCTATAGCTCTGATTCCTGCACAATTTAGTGCAAGAAAGAGTAAAAAAACCAAGCAAAAATTCAAGCAGCTTCCTCAACCAAAAGGGGCATTACCCTTCATAGGTCACTTACATCTTCTAGGTGGCAAAAGTACCATAGCCCGAACACTGGGAACTATGGCTGACGAGTGCGGGCCGATCTTCGGGCTCCGCCTCGGCCAACAGCAAGCCGTAGTCCTCAACTCGAAGGAGGTGGTTCAAGATTGCTTCGTCAAAAACGATGCAGTCACTGCAACAAGGCCTACGATGGCCGTGAGTGAGTACTTTGCTTACAACTATGCGTCTTTTGCTATCTCTCCTTACGGCAAATACTGGCGTGATATCAGAAAGATATCAACCGTTGAGCTTTTATCAACAAAAAGGCTCGAAAAAATGAAGCATGTTCGTGCTTCAGAGGTGAACTCCTGCATCAAAAATCTATTTATGAAATGCAGAAAACTAAATGACAGCAGTTTCCAAACTGGTAAAATTTCGTTATGTAAGTGGTTTGAGTACACTAGTTTTAATATTGTTATTAGTATGATAGTTGGGAAGACATTTTCTCCTGAATTATACGACAAAAATGGTACGTTTGCTTCGCGATTTAAGAAGTTAATCGGAAGAGCTACCTATGTTGCTGGGGTTGCTGTGCCTTCGGATTTCATACCGTGTATTGAATGGATGGATGTGATGGGGTACATTAGGGATATGAAGGATATTCATAAGGAGATAGACATGATTATTGGGCATTGGCTTGATGAGCATATTTTAAGAAGGAAACAACATGAAGGTAGCTTTGAGGATGGTGATTTCATGGATGTAATGCTATCAAATCTTGCGGAAGGCTGTGTGATGTCTGGCTATACTAGGGAGACCGTCATCAAAGCAACAGCACTGGTATATTCTTAATCCATGGCCGACATTCCCTCGTTCTCAATTTAGTTTATACGATTTGACTTTCATAGTTTTCAAGACACATCTAATCATTTTTTTTTTTTTTTGTGTGTAGACATGTGATTTTCTCTCGTTTCTTAATAGTTGCATCATATTGATGGCGCGCACTTGTCTATACACATATTTGACCATCTATATTTTCAATTATACTAAAAATAATAATTTTTTTATAATATACATTGAGATTAACCCATGAACAATTAAATTTATGATATATATATTTATAAATTAGTAATTAATGATGGTCAAGATTTATATCTAAATAGTGTAAAAAGTCAGTATGATGCATCTATTAAGAAATAAACAAAGTATTAGTATAGTGTAGACACATAATGCTACAAGAAAATTAAACTTATTTCGTTTGATGAGATTAGGATATCACTTCTCCTCAAAAGAAAAAAAAACAAGATTAGGTTATCACTCAATGATGATGCACTTATATACCAGCATGGCCGTAAACTGATGCTCCATATATTTTTAGAGAAAGCCTTAACGTCACCGTCACGTAATTATCAGATATTTGTATATAAGTTAGAGAAATTGGTAGATTAAATATTTTAATATCTAACAATTATGTATTTAGCCATTTTAGTTTGATATGTATAAACTCTTTATAAGCCTTTTTGTTTTCCAAAAGTTGATTTTATCAATTGCAACTCCTAGTCTCAAATTTACTATATATACAAAACAATCTTATATGTCAAAGTTTAGATAAAAAAACCACCTAATTGCCCTCTTTAAGCATTGAGTTCATGAGCCTTTCTTCTTCTCCTTTTTTGGAAGTGTTGCAGCTCTTGCAGAATACATTACCATTTCTTTCACAATTTTTCTAATAATATCATGTTTAATATCCTTTACAAATAATGCAGATACTACTCTTAACGGGCTCGGAAAGCACATCTATCACACTAACATGGGCCATCTCACTACTATTAAACCACCCCAAGGCCCTAAAAGCAGCCCAAGAAGAATTGGACCAACAAGTTGGGAAACAAAGATGGGTAAATGAATCAGACATCACAAACCTACCATATCTCCAAGCCATTATCAAAGAAACGCTTCGTTTGTACCCACCAAGCCCATTGGCGGGCCCACGAGAGGCCTTGGAAGACTGCTACATAGACGACCACCTCATCAGTAAGGGGACCCGCATAATTGTCAACATATGGAAGGTACACCGGGACCCGCGGGTGTGGGCCGGACCGAATGAGTTTCGGCCCGAAAGGTTTCTTAATGAACATGGGAGTATTGATTTTAGAGGGCAGAGTTTTGAGTACATCCCTTTTTCCTTGGGAAGGAGGGCTTGTCCTGGGATGAATTTTGGGCTGCAAATAGTTCAGCTGATGTTGGGTCGATTGGTCCAAGGATTTGATATGTGGACCGAGGATGGTGGGCCAGTTGATATGTCTGAAGGATTGGGCCTAGCTATGCCCAGGCAAACTCCATTAAATGCCATCCTTGCGGCTCGTTTGCCTGTAGAGTTGTATGATGACATGTAAATTCGCAGTTTAATGAACTGCAAAGGTTCTGATAGCATTTATCACCCACCAAAGATACTACACTATCATGTACTTCATATTGTAGCAACTATTGTTCTCCTTAGTTCTTATTGTGCAGTTTAGAGGGGTAGATGAGGGTGTGCAAAGAGTCCAACAACACAGAGCCCCAAAATTGTATTTGAGGAGATCACCTTTATTTTTCAGCCTTAATAAATTTATCAATGATCAATCTTTAAACTTCAAATTTCCATCTTTAATAGCCAACCTTCCATCTTTATTTTTTACAAATTTGAGGGCCTAATTTTCATGTTAGAACAGGGGCCCAAAAATCTTCAAGACGACCCTAGTGTTGTTTGTAGAAAAATTGTTATAGCAACTTTGAAATTTTAATCAATGAAAAATAAGTCTGATGAGTAATAATAATCTCCATTTCAACAAAATCCAGGTCAAGAGAACATAACAATATTATAAACCTATTAATGCTTTGCAAATTTTTTAATAAATAACAAAAATATTACTGCCACCTTCCTATTTGATGTTCTTACTTGTAATATCAATTTTGATGAGAAAGAAACTTTGAATATGAGTGTTTTGATTGATATATATGCAACAACACATGATAATCATGTTGGATCTAGTTAAATATTTATAATTTTTTTAGGATGCAAATCTCAAGAGTCAAGATATTGCTACTGATATATGTGCATTGAAAACTGTGCAAAAAACAAACAGGAACAATAACGAGGAATAGAGGGAGTATTATAAATACACATAAAAAATAACATTATCATTCAGATTATTAATAAACATTAAAATATAAGTTTAAATTTATTATATAAGCATTTATTCATATAAATTTTAAAAATAAACAAAGCTTATTGACAATCTTTATTGACATGAGAATTTCCAAAGAATATCGTACATACTTCGATTGTGCGCATTTGCCAATACATTTTTTTCATTTATATAATTGAATATTAATAAAATATTCATTGATATGAACCAAACAAGACCCCACATGACTATAATTAATTTTTCTTATATATTGAGAAAATTTTGAAAGATTCTATGTAATTGTGAATAGTGTCAAGGTTCATAGTGAGAAAATTAGATATACAGAGGGAGTATGTCTTACTCTATTTTTTATATACAAATTTTATCATACACCTGGGTGTACCGTGAGCATGGTACACCCAAGGCTATATTTTTGCTCATTGCTCATTTGAAATAATCTAATAAATGAGTAAAATGTACTAAAAAGAAGAGTTTCAAATGAGCAAAAATTAGTTTTGGGTGTACCATGCACATGGTACACCCGGTGCATGATAAATGAACTTTTTTTAATAAGGTTATCTACTTCCATTAGCAAGTACTCCCTCTGTTTTAATCAATGAAGACCAAAAGAAGCAACTTTATGTCCTTGGTTTTGGTACTTTAAGACAACCTATCTCCATTGATATTAAATGTGAGTGATCATACTCGTCACCAATCTGATATCCTTGAGTTTAACACACTGTTATAGCAACTCTTAAGGAGATACTTTGAGGAATTCTTGTTTCCTCAAAATTTACAAGGACGGTTCGGCTTTTATCTCTTTTATTCTTAATTATATCACTTTTATGGTTGTTTTATGATGAGAAAAATTTGGATGAGAAAATAGTTTGATAGGTGTGGGAATTTTTTAAACAAAAAGATCATGACTAAAGTATAAGAAGTTCAATATTTTAAAGTTTGTAATCTATGACAAAGCTAGATAGTGCATTGCGTACTGGATCATGTACCCATTCTTGTATGCAAATTAGGTATTACTGATCTTATAAGAACAAGAACTACTCTGCTTGAAATTGTAACTTTAAATATAGATTGTTTGAGCTGTAAGGATAATTTGGTTGTGTTGTGGTTGTGAGACTGACTGCTAGATGTTCAATATGACATGCTTACTGAAATTTTCTGCATGTTTTAATCTCTTTTTTTTTTTTACCTGAAGTTAGTACTTTGTGCTATCCTTTTGCTTCCTCCAGTTTTCTGAAGGGTACTTATTCTCTGAGATTTTTGGTTTGCAGGCTATGACAGATGATGTGTATTCTGCGTTGCTCAAAGCACTGGTGATATCTGATTGTGAAGATATGTATTTTTATTTTGTGTGAGCAACTGTTGTCGGGGCAATGATGAAGCTTCTTGAAGTAATCCCTTTCCTAGATTTGACAGGTTGGTTTATCTTATTCTATGCTTCTTTGGCTTTCATTCTGAAAAATATATTCAACACTTTGGTGAACAAGTTCCTGCCACCTGATTGGTTAACTCTTCTCCAAGTAGTCATTGGTAGAATTGGTAATGAAGAAGAGGAGATTTCCATGTTATTTCAGCTTCTTAGTTCTGTGGTGGAGGCTGGAGAGAAAGATGTAGCAGTTCATATGTATCACAATTGGTTGATACTATTGCCAAGTATATGCCTTCCAACATAGAGCCATGGCCTCAAGTAAGTCCAGGCCTTTTTCCTCTAGCAATATACTATATTTGTTGATATGTCGCTGCCTCAGAAAATACAACCTTATGTCAGGAATTATGATAATGGATTTGAGAGACGTGTGGTTTTGGAGCTATGCTTTCTTTGGTCTTCATGATAGTTAATTTTGACTTAAAACTTAAAAGAACTTACGATTTATAACTATTGATAGATTCTTAGGACGTTGTGTGTGATCATGGTTGTCTTAAAGTTCTGCTGTTTCATTGACAAATCTTATGCGATACATGGTTGTTGCTTGCCAAGTCCTTGTGCTATTTATTTTTTCCTTTGATCTTTGGTCTCTCATCTTTCTATAAACAATGATGATTTCTTCTGTCTGGACTTTAGTTCATCTCCTAGTGTAATTTCTTAGATCTTAACAAGTCTACCTTCGTTTTGTGGCAGGCGGTTACACAGGGATTTGCAGCTCAAGCTGTAATGGCTAAATCTTGGGAAGATACGGTACCCGAAGAAGATGAAGAGTGGGCTCCTGATCAGAAATAATGGCTATAGCTTTTTTTGCCCTCTTGCAGCATTGCAGCAGTCTTAGCTTGGAACAAAGGAACTGATGGTGAGTTTTAAACTACAATCTAAGTATCATGGTTAATTAATGTTCTGAAATCAATTCCTTCTCTTCAGGTGTTTGGTGGCAGCAACATGGTATAAATGTTTGGAAGTGCAGCACTTAGCTGTAGGCATACTAAGTCAAAACTGCCTAGTAGACTTTGAAGAGTTCAACAGATAGTTGATTTTGTGAAGCAAACCCATCATAAGTCTACCTATCAGATTAGTTTTAGCATATACTTTTGTAACTTTCTCTATATTTGTATAAAAAATCGTAATTTGCAATGAAAAACGATACTTTTATATAAATATAATTGTTTGGGTTCATTTTAGACCAAAAAAAAATGCAAAAAAATTTTTTTTTTAAATTTTTTTGTGTCACAAGGGTTGCGGTCAGGGCAAAAACCGCAACCCTTGGTGGGTTAAGGGCTGCGGTTAAGGGCCAAAACTGCAGCCCTTAACCGCAGCCCTTAATCCACCAAGTGCTAAAAACCGCAACCTTTCCTAAATGCCAAGGGTTGCTAGTCCAATGGCTGCGGTCAAAAAACGCAGCCCTTGGGCCCCTTTTGACCGCATCCCTTGGGCTTTTTTCTTCTAGTGATTTATGTGGTAAGCAAAAGGCTTAGGAGTTCATAAACCTTAGGATGGGGAGTATGACCATTTCTGAGTACTATATCAAGTTCATAGCATTGTTTAGATTTGCACCTGAGGTTGTAGCGATCGAAGAGCTGAAAGCTCAGAGGTTTGAGCAAGGGCTGACTGAAGAGATTGAATTGAGATTAGGTGGTGAGACCTTTGCATCCCTATATGTTGTTTATGGGAGAGCTGCTCATATTTATGGTCTTCAATCAAGGCGTGATAAGAAGAATGATGTGGCTAGTGAGAAAAGTAAGGATTTCAATGCCGGTGGGAATCAAGGAAATTTTAAGAAGAATAGGAATGGGAATGGAAACTTCCAAGGAAGGAATGGCCAAAGTTTTAATGGTAAGGGCCAGTCTGAGAGAAGTTGCAACTGCAAGAGGTGTAACAAGAATCACCCTGGTAGAGACTGTAAAGGGGAACTAGTGACTTGTCATTACTGCCTAAAGATGGGGCATAGGGAATTTGAGTGCTTCACCAAGCAGAAGAAAGAGCAGGATAGTAATGGGAGTGGTAGTCAAGGAAGGTATAGGTTCAATCAATCAAACAACCAAGGGTCGAAGCCTATAGGATCACAGAACGGTAAAGGAAGCTACGGTAAGCCTGCTAATGAGAGCAACAACAACAACCAGAGCAAAGCTCCGGGGAAACTGTTCGTGATGAGTCGCAATGAAGCTGAAAAGTCTGTTGACGTAGTTTCTGGTACTTTTTCTATTAACTCCGAAAGCGTAGTAGACTTTGAAGTAATTGACCTGCCCATAAGTATACCTACTGAAGAAGTTATTAGGTGTACTAAGATGTATAGAGACTTACCTTTGAAGATACGGGAATGTGTTTTTCCTTCTAATCTGATAGAGTTCAATATGGGATACCTAGACGTAATTTTGGGGATGAACTGGTTAGGTTTCTATAAGGTCAATATAGATTGTGAAGCTCAGAAGGTAGTACTGAGAAGCCCTTTAGGGAAGTTAACTTCATACCGACGATTTGGAAAGCCTAAGAGTTTTGGGATCATTTCCGCAATGCAAGAAAAGAAGTTAATCAAGAAGGGGTGTGAGTTGTTTTTTTGTAGTGTGCGAAATGTGAGCAAAGAAGTCGAGCAGAATTGAGGATGTACCGATCGTGAATGAGTTTATGGATGTGTTTCCAAACGAGATTTCTGGTATGCCGCCTAAGAGAGCCGTTGAGTTCACCATAGACTTAGTTCCTGGTACTGCACCTATTTCTAAGGCACCGTATAGAATGGCACCTCCTGAGGTGAGCGAGTTGAAGACGCAATTGCAAGAACTGTTGGAGAAGGGTTATATTAGGCCTAGTGCATCACCTTGGGGAGCTCCTGTGTTATTTGTGAAGAAGAAAGATGAAAGTATGAGATTGTTCATTGATTATAGGGAGTTGAACAATGTGACCATTAAGAACAAGTATCCTTTGCCTAGGATAGATGACCTGTTCGATCAGTTGAACGGAGCGTGTGTGTTTTCGAAGATTGATTTGCGTTCGGGGTATCACCAATTGAAGGTAGCCGATAAGGATATACCTAAGATTGTGTTTAGGACGCGTTATGGTCATTATGAGTTTACAGTGATGCCGTTTGGATTGACCAATGCTCCGGCTATATTCATGGATTTGATGAATAGAATATTCCATGAGTTTTTAGATAGGTTCGTTGTAATGTTCATTGATGATATTTTGATCTATTCGAAGAGCGAAGAAGAGCATGATGAACATTTGAGGATAGTTTTGGAGACGCTTAGGAAGAACCAATTGTATGCCAAGTTCTCTAAGTGTGAGTTCCGACTAGAGAAAGTAGCATTTTTGGGACATTATGTATCTAAAGAAGGAATTTTCGTGGATACTGCGAAGATTCAATCTGTTAGTGAGTGGCCTACATCGAAGAATGTGTCGGATATAAGGAGTTTTTACGGGATTAGCTGGCTATTATAGGAGATCTGTGAGAGATTTCTCGAAGATAGCAAGGCCGATGACTAACCTGATGAAGAAAGAGTCAAAATTTGAGTGGACTGAGAAGTGCGAGGAAGCCTTTCAGACTTTGAAGGAGCGTCTGACCTCCGCACCTGTTTTAACCCTGCCTAACAACAATGAATATTCGAGGTGTATAGTGATGCTTTGAAGAATGGATTAGGGTGTGTTCTATTACAAAATGAGAAGGTGATTGCGTATGCGTCGCGTTAGTTGAAACCGTATGAGTCGAATTATCCTACCCATGACCTAGATCTCGCTGCTACTGTGTTTGTATTGAAAATTTGGAGACATTATCTATATGGGGAGACTTGCAAGATCTTTACTGATTATAAGAGTTTGAAGTATATTTTCACCCAGAAGGATCTCAATATGAGGCAGAGAAGATGGTTGGAAATGATTAAGGACTATGACCTAGATATTCAGTACCATGAGGGGAAGGCGATTGTAGTCGCCGATGCTTTGAGCAGAAAGTCGAGTCAAGCGTGAATGCGTTGGTAACACCTGAGGAATTGTACCGAGATATGCAAAGACTTAGTCTAGAAATTTTAAGTCTTGGGGAGATGGAAGCAAGATTGAGTGCTTTGTCATTGGGGTCGTTAATTTTCGATGAGAACAAAGAGAGTCAAGTTGGAGACGAACACCTAGATAAGATTAAGGAGAAGATGAAGCAAGGCAAGGAAGTTGACTTTAAGGTTCATGACGATGGAAGCTTAAGGTTCAAAGGAAGGTGGTGTGTACCACAAAAGTGTGAAGAGCTTAAGAGGAAGCTTATGGAAAAGGGGCATAATACTCCATATCCTATGCACCCTGGGGGTGATAAGTTGTATAAAGATCTTAAGGAGATTTATTGGTGGCTGAATATGAAGCGTGAAGTCGCCGAGTTCGCGTCAAAGTGTCTGACATGTCAGAAAGTAAAGATCGACCATAAGAGACCAATGGGGAAGGTCCAATCATTAGAGGTTCCTAGATGGAAGTGGGATTCAATATCAATGGACTTTGTGACTGCTTTGCCAAAGACGAGAAATGGCAATGATACTATTTGGGTTATCGTGGACCGTCTGACGAAGTCTGCCGTGTTCGTTCCGATCAAAGAAACATGGAAGAAGAAGCAACTTGCCAAGACGTATATCAAGCATGTGGTGAGACTGCATGGAGTCTCAAAGGACATTATTTCATATCGTGATTCGAGATTCCTCTCGAAATTTTGGCAAAAGGTCCAATTGAATCTTGGAACAACGTTGAAGATGAGTACATCGTTTCATCCTGCGACCGATGATCAGACTGAATGGATCAATCAGACTATGGAAGACATGTTGAGAGCGTGCACAATCGATTTTCAAGGAAGTTGGGAAGATCACTTGGATTTGATCGAATTTTCATATAACAATAGTTACCACGCAAGTATCAAGATGGCTCCATTTGAGGTGTTGTATGGAAGGAAGTGTAGAAGTCCCATTTGCTGGAATGATTTTAGTGAAAATGTAGTGTTGGGGACTAAATTTATTGAGGAGACTGTCAAGAATGTGAAGTTGATTCAAGCTGCTCAAGATAGGCAGAAAAGTTATGCTGATTTGAAGCGAATGGAAGATGAATTTGCTGTTGGTGATAAGGTATTTTTGAAGGTGTCACCGACGAAAGAAGTGATGAGATTTGGTAAGAAGGGCAAGTTAAGTGCTAAGTATGTTGGCCCATATGAGATTTTGCAAAGAGTTGGGTAGGTAGCCTATAAGTTGGCTTTGCCAATGGAATTTGAGAAGATGCATGATGTATTTCACATTTCTCAGCTTAAGAGATATATCCCTGATGAGAATCATGTTCTAGAGCCCTAAAGAATCCAAATAGATAGTAGCCTCACGTATGAGGAAAGACATGTGAAAATCTTGGATAGAAAGGTGCGTAGTACACGCAATAAGGATGTGAATATTGTGAAAGTGCTTTGGTCTAACCATGAGTCCGAAGAGGCAACGTGGGAAGCCGAATATGAAATGAAGAAGAAATATCCTGAGTTATTCATTGAGGTGAGTTACGAGGGCGTAACTCGTTTTCTTTAAGGGGGTAGAATGCGATAGAATTTCGCGCTTTTTGCCTTATTTTATGCTTATTTTGGCGATATGCACATATTGGTGCAAAATAAATTGGTTCTCCGCATCGAAAAATGTGTTCATGAGGTAACAAGTACAAGTGGTTTTTAAATTTGGTAAATTGTGCACACGTTGTGACACAAGTATTTCCAAATGGAAGATTTGAGTAGAAATTTTGAAACTGTGAGGGTTTTCGTGTCAAGTTTCGGAACAAAACTTCTTTTAACAGGGGTAGACTGTAATCCCCCATAATTTTATGAATTTTATAAATATATTTAAAGTATATTTATATATCTTTTAGTATTTAAATAATTAATTTCTTAAAGTGTTGACTATTTTTAAAGTCAAAGGATTATTTAATGTTTTTAGATAATGAAATATTTTATTGGGTCATACTTTGAAAGTTATTTAACAATTTAATTAGTTTGAGTTGAAGTATAAAAGATTTTAAAAGATGGGTTAGCGAAGCCCAATTCAACTCAATCACCCAATCAACCAAATTTAAAAGTCCAAACACACTTCCCTAAGCCCACAAGGGTTAGTTTTGCAAACCTATATAAACCCCATGATAGCCCAAAAATCCCCATACAAAATTACTCCCTAATTTTCTACTCTCTCTCCCCCCACTCGGTTCTCTCTCTTTCCTCACTCCCTCACCCGGTTGTTCTTCTCTCTCTCTCTCTCTCGCCTCCATCGCTCGGCTGCCGGACCACCACCGGACCACCGATGCCGCCAGCGCCGCTCCTCCCTCTCAGCCGCGTGTGTTCTTCCTCCCTCCTCTTGGTTTTTCTCTTCCTCCTCTATATTATTTTAATGATTAGTTTAATGTTTTAAATCACTAGTAGAATAATTGCTTATTGCTGCGGTCATTAAGTGGCCTATTGCGGCGGTTTTGGCAGCGCAGCAATTAAGGGCGCAACAATAGGTAATTAACCTATTGCTGTGGTTTTTGATCGCAGCAATAGACCAAGATATTGCTGCGGTTTCTGGCCAAAACCGCAGCAATATGTATTTTTTTATATTAAAAAACGTACAACTATTGCTGCGGTTTCTGGCCAAAACCGCAGCAATATGTATTTTTTTATATTAAAAAACGTACAACTATTGTTGCGGAACCTGGCCAAAACCGCAGCAATATGTGCAGGTACAAATAATTTTTTTTTTTTTATAGTTTGTCATCAAATTTGAGAGATAATAATATAGAAAGAACATAAGACACTAAAGATTGCAAGTAGAGAGAGAGAATCTTTTAACTTTGAAGCTAAGCTGATAGCTTGGTCCTATATAACTTCAGATCTTTTTTTAAAGAGTGGTCCAAATCTACTTCAAGTTTTATTTTAATTAGTATGGAACTACAAATACCATTATGTAATATTAATAGCCGTAATTATCTAAGAATTGCAAAAAAAATCTGTAAGATGATAAAATAGGAACAGAAGTGATTCCTTATGGATATCTATATAATTGCACCCATATTTATATGTAACTTTAACTTTCCATATTCATAATTTCATAATAATGATAGTTGATATACATCAATAATGTAATTTTTAATAAAAAAAGAATGGTCAAGTTATATCCAAGCACAGGTATATAGAAAAAGTTAAAAGTAGTACCAACTTAACTCTCAATCAAACATCTTACACAAAAATTGAAGAGATGGAGATATGGTTGTTGCTCTACACTGGTGAATGCCTAGTTAACATTGACGCTACTCTGTTTATAACACTTTGTGGTAATCTATTCTGAAAAAAAGTGGTATATATAACCATAAATGTATATAAAAACTAAAAAATTATACAACATATAAAAAAGAAATACAAAAGAAATATATAAAAAACCAAAAATCAGGAACATAACATCATATTAATTCTAAAATTATAAAATTAAAATAAACCGGAGTCTTCGTCTTCGTACAAAAGGAAAAAAAAACAAAAAAAAAATAAATTAGATCCGTTTGTTGTTTGCTAAAATAGAAAAAAAAAACTTAAAAACCTACCCAGATCTGACCAACAATGTTCGCCGGTTGTGGAGCAACAATGTTCGCCGGTTGTGGAGCAACGATTCGAAGATGATGACCACTCATCTCCTTTCTTCCTCGCGAAGATGATGACTAACGATTCGCCGGTTGCAGCACCATCGAGCGACGAAGGACGGGAGCCACGAGCGACGAAGGACGGCGAGCCACGAGCAAAGGCGAGCCACGAGCGACGAACCGCAGCGACGAAGAGGGAGGATAAGTCCGGCGAAGTCCGTTGATAAGTCCGTTGAAGGAGAGAGAGGAGAGTGAGGAGAGAGAATAGTGAGGAGAAAACGGCTGATGAGTTGTTAAAAGGAAAGAGGAACAAAACCCTAATTGGGCCGCACAATTTTTTTTATACTTAAAACAGCCTATTGCTGCGGTTTTTAGTAGAAACCGCAGCAATAGGTTCAAATTTCAATATAAAAAAAGTAGGGTTTTTCTACATAGTACCCCTGTGTTTTACGAAATTCTATGTTGTACCCGACGTTTTTGAAATTTCCACGTTGTACCCCTAAGTTTTCTTAACGTTACACAAAATACCCTTATACACTATATCAAACAGTAGATTTTGGGATTTTCTTATCCTGTTGGCATAGAATAGGATTTTTTAGCCTTGTTAGTTGACTGAGGTTTGGGATATGATATGATAAATTGAAGACTAAGTGAAGTTTGGAGTAGGATTTTCTATTAGTAAGGGTATATTGTGTGACGTTTAGAAAGTTTAAGGGTACAGTGTGAAAAGTTCAAAAAGGCTTGGTACAACATAAAATTTTGAAAAACACAGGGGCACTACGTAGAATAACCCAAAAAAGTAATATTTTAATATCTGGCGCAGATATATTGCTGCGGTTTCTGGTAAGAACCGCAGCAATATATTAAAATATTATTATTTTAATATATTGCTGCGGTTCTTGCCAGAAACCGCAGCAATATGTTTGGTCAAAAAGTCAATTTTTTTTCAAAAATTTTCCGTTGAAACCATATTGCTGCGGTTTTTCGCCGAAACCGCAACAATATTTTTATTTTATAATTTACCTTTTCTTTCTACGTGATATATTGTTGCGTATGGGTAAAACCGCAGCAATACCACCGCAGCAATAAGCAATTATTCTACTAGTGAGTATTGTTTAATGGTTTGATAATTAAAGTTTGTATCTTAAACTATTTTAATTTTAATTTCAGATTATATAATTAGTTTAGTGAAGTAAATAAATTTTTAGATTTAATATATATGTGTAAAGTAGGTTTTTAAGCTTAAAAGCATGAATTTTTAATGTTTTTAAGAGTTAGACCTGTAGTACTATGTTATAGTTTATGAAAATTGAGTACTTTAATCTTTATAACTATGTTAAAGTAAGTTTAGAAGAGTTTTAAAGATGTTATATGTTGCTGGAATTAATATTAGCATGCTTATGGTGGGCTTTTAAATATTAAAGTATTGATTTTTAAGGGTTTTAATGACTAGTATGGTGGTACTATATTAAGGGGCACTAAAGGTTGAAGTTTTAATGTTTAAGAGGGTTTTAAAACACTTTTTAAGAGGGTTTAAAGTATTTTAAAGTTGCTGTACTTTTATTAGAGTACTAATACTTGGATGTTTTGGTATTTGATAGGCGGAGACTTTACTATGAGTGATTTCTAAGGTTGAGAAAGTGGTCTCTCATATTGTCCACACAAGGTACGTACCTACCTATGTGTTATTAGACTAGTATCATGTCCTAAGATTAGGATTAATGTAGTATCATGTATAGGGAACTTTTTATAGTTCATATGTGGCTTATATTCAAGTGAATTTGAATGTTTTATACCGTTGTGTTAAGCATGTTGCCTATGATGAATATTGTATGTTTGTATGGATGATTGATGCAAGCATGTGGGTTGGGAACGTTTATTTTATTAATTCACACGAGGGATTAATAAATACATTATTTATTGGATCATGAATTGTATCATGTTGTTCCCTTGGATTATTATTATTATTATATTTTACTTTATAAGGACCGTGGGCCTTGTTTGGTAAAGTTGGATGTTCACCTATTGATAGATTGATTGATTGTTGATTTAAGTCAACAAATAAAGGTTGGGTGGTTATTAATTAACGAATGAGATTATTCTTGGATTAATTGAGTTGTTGGTCACCATATTTAATCCTAAGATAAAAACGGGAACTTTGTGTATCCATGATATTTATGTTGGTTGTCCTATTTTGTGAGTCACAACAAGTAAATAATTTATTAATACTTAATATGGAAAGTGAATAGCAATAAGCTTTAGACTTGTGCACGTATGAAGTGTTGGACTAGTATGAGTTGGAGTACATAGTGGTAGCCCATGGCTTTTCTTGGGACCGGAGTGATCACCGTGTCCTATTTTATTTAATTAGTACCTCGATATCATTGGTCGCGGGAGTACGGAGTCGCGCCCGTATTTCATCTTCTAAATTGAAGACATGGTTTGGTTTGGACAACTCTATCCATTGACTATTCAATTTAATTATAATTAATCTATTGGTTGTGGAGTCTAGTTCAGTATAGTGAGTTTGTTATTTGTTATGTTACTATTATCTCTGATTTAATGTTTATTAGTATCATGTTAGGTTTTATGTTTTTAGTTATTATGTAAGTACTCAGCTTTGTTGATTACGTGCGTTTTTGTGTGTCAATCATGGTTGTGTCTTATTGATCATGTGATGACCCATTTGGTGAGCGATCGTTTAGGATCAATAAAGCATCAACCATTCTAGGTCTGAAGATGATGCATCATTGGGTTTCTAGGAACGGTGGAGAGCTTGTGTTTAGACTTCCTTTATACTTTAATACTTTTGGTTAATATGTTGTGGTTTGACTTTTAAGTTGGTTTGACTATGGTTTGGTTTTGGAGTTGACTTTGTGGTTGACTAAATTTAATTATGTTTTCAAAGTTATTTATTTATTTCCGCTACAAAATTATGAATAAGTCGATACGTTATCACACGTGCGATAATACTTTGGTAATTCTCTATGTTTTGTGGGAAAAATGTACTTTATAAAAATAGAGAATTGTCGGGGTGTTACAAATAGAATGTTAGAAAGTTAAAAACCTAATATTTATTACCTTTAGGATTATTGTTATTAAAATTATTAAATTTTAATGTATCTAATTTATAAATATCTTTAAATAAAAAAAAAGTTCATAAAAAAATTTAGATTCCGGTCCAACGGGTCTAAAATTGGACCAGGCCAGGAAAAATTCCGGTCCGGTCCTAGTCCAAAATATTCCCGGATTCCGGTCCACCGGTCCAACCGGTTCCGGTCCGATCCCGGTCCAGTCCTATAATGGTGCACACCCCTACCTATAACACAAATAACATGCACCAACATCACAAGTACTTGTGATTATGGAAAATTTACCAAAAAAACCTTTTAAAAGTTTAATTTTGCGACAAAAAACCTTTTAAAGCATTCTTTGCAGAAATAAGCCCCTATTTCCATTAACTGCAGCACAACCCATATGCATCACAAAAACCACATCGGAAAATGCGTATAGGTTTCATCTTGCAAAATAAATTAGATTGTGGTTTTTTCCTGCAAAGAATGCTTTAAAAGGTTTTTTTTGCAAAATTAAACTTTTAAAAGGTTTTTTTGACAAATTTTCCTATGATTATAAACATATAATCAATTTATAGAGCAAAATCAATAAATTATAATCTATATTAATTTTAAAAATCAAGTAACAATTTCAGCATAATCTCTTTTGTATTTTGGACTAAATATTATCAACCCGTCTAATGAGTACAATCAAATGATGCATGGTTATTCATCAATAATCAAATTACCATATCAAAGATAATATCTACATACTCATCTCAATATATACTCCATGAGTCCGTTTTTGGAGAGACGGTCTCACGTTAGTGTTAACGTGAGACCGCTGATGTCATGCTGACATCACACAGGTGCATTAAACCAGCAGTAGAATTAGTTAAGCGCTTGCACCTATTAGTTATGGTAGCCTTAAAATGCTTCGGGTGAATTAGTTAAGCGCGAAGTATATTAGTTAAACGCTGAAGTATATTAGTTAAGCGGCAAGTATATTAGTTATATCATAAAAATCAGATTATAATGCATTTTATTGGCTATAATTTTAGTATCACGCATACATAATTCTCTCTTTCTTAGATAACTAACGCACTAATTCTCTCTTTCTTGAATAACTATCGCATTTTTACATTAGTCATGCAAAAACAATGTTTACTAATGCATACAATAAATAAAACTAATGACCTTAAAATCATAACTATTGACCGCCCATACTATCAACCCTCAAAGTATAATTGTTAACCAAATATCAAAACTATAACCACAAAACCACGCATCATTGTTACTCATGAAATTAATAATAATTATTCATATGCTATAATTATAATCTTTCAGTTATTTTCTAGACTAAAACTATTAGCCATAAAACCGAAACTAAAAAATAAAAAGTCATAACTAATGTAAAAAACAATAATAACTAAATACCCAAATATCATAACTATTTATCAAAAAAGAATAACTAATAGCCAGAATCACAACTATCAACTATAAAACCATAATTATATATTAACCACACAATTAATAACTAATAACCTAAAAATCATAACTATATATCCGAATTTCATAACTACTAAGCAAAAGCTAACTATGAATCAGAAAACCATAACTAAGAGCCAAAAATATGTAACTAATTATTAAAATTCCTTAACTAATTATCAAAATTCTAGCTTTTCCCCACAAACTCAACATTCTCTATATCTAATTCAACAAACAAAAATCATTTGAACAAGACTATTAAGAATTTCAAAAGACAATATACCTGTCCATCCTAGCAGCCCACACATCGCTCGAAAGCAGCTTCTCCTTCAAACTCTTAACCCTCTTCTTCCCCTTTGGTGGCTTTGGAAGTTCAACCTCCCTCCCCAATTTCTTAGCCTCACAAAACCCACAAGTCCAATCAGCTTCAGGAACCTCCTTCAATGGAGGCTTTAAACACTTCAAATGAAACCCACCAAGGCATTCGTCGCACTCGATCATCACCGCCCTTCCACCTCGAAAACACACTTTACATTCCTCCACCTCAGGATATCATCCTCATCCGAGCTCGCATTATCTCTCCTCTTCACATAAACATCATCCCCCACTGCAAGTTCACCCCCATCATACATTGCTTTCTTATAATAAACCCTCTTTTTCGGCACATTTCGAAACAAAAAATCAGAAAAAGTAAGCAAATCGAGTTCACACCATGAAAACTGAACAGAGAAGAGGAGAGAGAAAGTGAAGCTTAGATCCGAAGCCACGAGTGCGATTGAAGTGAAGCACAAAGAAGATGATGATGAAGAATGTTGGTAGGTTGAGGAGAGAGAAAGTCAGAGGGTTTATCACCTCGGTGTCGCCGCGTCGCGCCTCCATCCTGTTAAACTTGGGCAGTCTCACGTTAGTGTTAACGTGAGACCGCCTTTTATAAGACTTTGTGATACTCCATATCTAAGTTTTAACAACAATTCATATCTAAATCCTCTGAGAGAAGGTATCCTAACCTCTAATCCGTGTACCTTCAAAAAGAACATAATCTATAAATAAAAAGTTCAAAACTAATATTACTCACGATAAATTCAGCCCAACCTTCTCAAATCTCATGCATATAATCTTCATCGGATAACGATATGGCTCTAACAATACCCTTGCAAAAATAAACATAGCAACCATTGATTATTGATACTAAAAAATCACAAATTCTTGGGCTGGGTGTAACTATTACACTATAATTTATGATGTAACAACCTACAAACCAGCTCTTTTTTTTGTAAACAAAACTCAAATGACATGATATAAATGACATGAGATTCATATCATTATTTGTATAGGTTATTCTTACGCATGTTACACAATAAGTCATGGTGTAACATGTTACACCCAAGACGCACTAAAAAAAAATACATGAAACTTTGTGCGTTTAGAGATATTAGAACGAATGGTTACTTCTTCTAAAAAGAAAAAAAGGTGGATTTTTCTATGTTATATCTTTGTGTGTTTCTTCAGTTTTTATGTTATATCCCAACCTTTTTGAAATTTCATAAAGACCATTAAACTTACATTTTGTGATGCAAGAATGGCCCTGACGTCAACTATGCGTAATTAATTTTGCTTACTTATCGTAATTTAGTGAAATTGATTTAACTTATAAATATTCTTTATAAGTGTTAAACTATGTATAAATTAAATTAGTTTCACTAAATTACAAAAAGTAAGCAAAATTAATGATGACTATGGCCTTTCTTTTGGACTTATTTTCAAGCAAAAATAAGTAAAAATAAGTTCGATTCAAAGAAAAATAAGTTCGGTTCAAAGAAAAAATAAGTAAAAATAAGTCAGGTTCAAAGCAAAAATAAGTAAAAATAAGATCAGTTCAGCAAAAATAAGTTTAGTTCAGCAAAAATAAGTTTAGTATACTATAATGTTGTAATTATTATATTTGTTTTCAATATTACTATTAATATTGTTATTATTATTAATATTATAATAAGCATGAATTTGTAACTATTTTTAATTTTTTAATTTTTTTTATATTTTTATATTTTTATATTTTTTATATTTTTATATTTTTTATTTTATTTTATTTTTTCATTTTTATATTTTATTTTATTTTATTTATTTATTTATTATTATTATTATTATTTATTATTATTATTTATTTATTATTATTTATTATTTACTATTTACTATTTATTATTTATTATTTATTATTTATTATTTATTATTTATTATTTATTATTTATTATTATTATGTATTATTTATTATTTATTATTTATTATTTATTATTTATTATTTATTATTTGTTATTTATTATTTATTATTTATTATTTATTATTTATTATTTATTATTTATTATTATTTATCATTATTATTATTATCATTATTATTATTATTATTATTATTATTATTATTTTTTATTATTATTTATTATTATTATTATTATTATTTATTATTTATTATTTTTTATTTTTTATTTATTATTTAGTATTTAGTATTTGTTATTTATTATTTTATTATTTATTATTTATTATTTATTATTTATTATTTATTATTTAGTATTTATAATTTATTATTTATAATTTATTATTTATTATTTATTATTTATTATTAATTATTTATTATTTATTCTTTATTCTTTATTATTTATTATTTATTATTTATTATTTATTATTTATTATTTATTATTTATTATTTATTATTTATTATTTATTATTTATTATTTATTATTTATTATTTATTATTTATTATTTATTATTTATTATTTATTATTTATTATTTATTATTTATTATTTATTATTTATTATTTATTATTTATTATTTATTATTTATTATTTATTATTTATTATTTATTATTTATTATTTATTATTTATTATTTATTATTTATTATTTATTATTTATTATTATTATTATCATTTATTATCATTTATTATTAATATTATTTATTATTATTTATTATTATTATTATTATTATTATTTGTTATTATTATTATTATTATTTATTATTTATTATTATTATTATTATTTATCATTTATTATTTATTATTTATTATTTATTATTTATTATTTATTATTTATTTATTATTATTATTATTTATTATTATTTATTATTAATATTATTTATTATTTATTATTATTATTATTTGTTATTATTATTATTTATTATTATTTATTATTTATTATTATTTATTATTTATTAGTTATTATTTATTATTTATTATTTATTATTTATTTTTTATTAATTATTAATTATTATTTATTAATTATTAATTATTATTTATCAATTATTATTATTATTATTATTTATTATTTATTATTATTATTTATTATTTATTATTTATTTATTATTATTATTTATTATTATTATTATTTAGCAAAAATAAGTTCAGTTCAGCAAAAATAAAATAAGTTCAGTTCAGTTCAGCCAAAATAAGTTCAAAAGAACAGGGCCTATTTAATGGGGGGGACGCATTGTGTATTAAAACTAGTGAGTGTCCCGGGTGATGTCCCGGGTTGTTACTTTTCCTAACTTTTTGTCAAGTGAGAAAAAATTGATGTAATGACATGATAAGGAATTACATGATTTAAAAAAAATAAACTCTTAAAAGTTTGGGGATGAAAGCAAGAGCTTAACTTTATACAAGGAAAAGGAGTAAGAGTTTATGTCTATAATAGTCTCTTGTTATTATCATAAAAAATGTTAGATATCTAACTACTTGTGCAAATCTTTTAATGAGATATAATTATAAATCTTTATGATATTTTATTTTGAAATATTAAACAATGGTGTTATGTTGAATTAATGGTTAAACTTTCACTTTTTATTTCTAAGGTCACGTGTTCGATAACTTGTAACTACACAAACTTTCTTAGGAACACCTTTTATTATATTTGTATAGATTTGTTTATTTAAGAATACTATGTAAAATTTGAAAAGATTGGAGTTGGAGTATAGTGTAGAAACTGAATAATTACAAAACAACAAACGTTTACAATAATGAAGATATATTTCGTTTTGTTGACTTGACTAATATTTCGTGTCCTGCGCAAAAACACAAGTAGTGGCCCATCAGAACGTGAATTTCATTTTCTGGTGACGACATATGAAGAGGATTTTTTTGAAGCAGTGTCCTACAGAGAAATCAATTTCTGGCTAGAAGACTCCTAATAAACCAAAGCCACATACTACGTTTTCATGTCCTTTTTTTCTATTTTTTTCCGTGTTACTTCTGGTTCATGCTTTATTTCCAAGAAGAAGGAACTTGTTATGATTTCTGATATTAAAGCTATAAGCTAAGTAACCCATTATGTCAACCATACCCAGTTTTGATCTCTCTACTTTCTGCCACTTCGTTCTCTTCAGGTTTCTACTTGCTAATAAGGCTATGTTCTTTTGGACAAAATTAAGCTAAACTGAACTCAATTTGTCTGAATTGAAATAAACTGAATTAAAACTCTGAGATGAAACTAATTGAACTGAACTGAATTTGTCCGAACTAAATTGAATTTCCATTATTTCAGTCTAAAAGAACAGAGCCTAAGTACGTTGTACCTTGCATGTAAATTGATATCAACCGCTTACCGCCCGTCGAAAACCAAAATAGAAGAAAATTAATATCAAACAAAGAATGAATTAGATTTTACTAGGTAAAAAAAATATTACTCAATAGAAATAAGTTTTGATCAGTATCATCGTATAACATATATAACATTGCATCAATAAAAACCAGTTTCAATAGGTAAGAAGTACTCCCTCTGTGTTTTTTTTTATCTTTCTCACTTGGAATCTTGACACTATTCATACTTAGAAAGAATCTTCTTAATTTTTCTCAATTTATAAGAAATATTATAGTCATATGGGATCTTGTTTGATTCGTCTCAATTAGTACTTTATTAATATTCAATCTTTATAATTTTTACGAATATATAATGAAAGATTGTTAAGTTCAAAAAAGTGCACTGGGAGACGCATACAGGAAAGTGAGAAGCATAAAAAAAGGGAGTAATTTCAACAAGTAAAATAATTTTTAATTAGTGAAAATCAGTTATGAGTAAAAATAATAACTTTTCATTAAAATACAAGTCAAGAGAATTGAACAATATTATAACTTATTGGAACCCGTTAATACTTTGCAATTTTTGTATGGAAGAATACTTTGCAATTTTTTTTAATAATAACAAATATATTACTCCTTCCATTCCTATTTAATCTTACTTGGAATATTGCATTTGAAGAGAGAAACTAACACATAATCATGTGAAATCTAGTTAGATTCGTTTCGACATGGAATTTCACAATATCAAATTTTTGTAGTTTTTTACGATGCAAATCTCAAGATATTGTTGCTCATATATATGCATTGAGAATTGTACAAAAAGTAAACATGAACAATGAGGAACAAAGAGAGTATTATAAATTATTAATAAGCATTAAAATATAAGTCTACATTTATTAATGTTAGCATTTATTAATGTAAATTTAAAAATATTTTGAAAAAAATAACGATAAAACAAAGCTTATAGATAAATTTTATTGACATAAGACTTTCCAAAGAATATCATATATAGATCTAAAACTAATCTACCAAAATAAGTAGCAAACTCTACTCCATTTTTTATACAAATTCACCATGTCTTAGAATATAGTCGTCTTACTCTATTTTGAATATGATTATATACTTCAATTTTCAATGACCAAAATTCTTTGATATTGATCAATAATTTGTTAAAATATTGAATAAGTTGTTATGTGTAGACATAACCTTTTACCAATGATATCTGTGTATGGACGGTAAGAGTTGATGACACCAAAATAATAAAGTTAAGCGAAACCGGATGTTTTGCTCCTATAGTTATATATTAGTACTTCTATCTTAGCAAGTATTATTGGGTGGATTGGGTTCATAATAATTTATTGTGAACTTTAACTAAATATATCATATAAAAATAAACTAAACTTAGTTTACTGACTGCCATACAAAAACTGACTACACAATAGATGCTTATATCATATAAGAACTTACTATATCAAATAAAAACAACCTATATTATAGGATACGTGGTGTACAATAGATTATTGTGCACAGGGTCAATTCAAGTTTTTCTACTTCCACCCCAGGATCTTTTGCAATTCCTTGATTTTTTCTTAATCACGTAATTTAGAATAATAGATAAAAATGACAATATGACATACAATAGTTCCAGCAGCCCAACACCAGTTAAACGTGAAAATGAGAAAAAATAACACTAAAATGGCACATCAATCAAAATGTTAATGCAACCAACATAGTTAGTAAGATTAACCATTCACTTTCAGAGAAGACATACATATGTATGAGGAAGAAAAATCAAAGGTTCCCACATAAACAATGGAGACTAAACCAATTTAGTGGATCAGAGACTCCTATAAAAACAACGCCAAAAACTGCATTTCTTTTAACTCCAAAGCTAAAAAGCAAAGGAAAAAAAGAAGAGAAAAGATGGAGGATAATTCCATTGCTTATTACTGCCAAATTATTCTGCTTGTAATATTAGCTATAGCTCTGATTCCTGCACAATTTAGTGCAAGAAAGAGTAAAAAAACCAAGCAAAAATTCAAGCAGCTTCCTCAACCAAAAGGGGCATTACCCTTCATAGGTCACTTACATCTTCTAGGTGGCAAAAGTACCATAGCCCGAACACTGGGAACTATGGCTGACGAGTGCGGGCCGATCTTCGGGCTCCGCCTCGGCCAACAGCAAGCCGTAGTCCTCAACTCGAAGGAGGTGGTTCAAGATTGCTTCGTCAAAAACGATGCAGTCACTGCAACAAGGCCTACGATGGCCGTGAGTGAGTACTTTGCTTACAACTATGCGTCTTTTGCTATCTCTCCTTACGGCAAATACTGGCGTGATATCAGAAAGATATCAACCGTTGAGCTTTTATCAACAAAAAGGCTCGAAAAAATGAAGCATGTTCGTGCTTCAGAGGTGAACTCCTGCATCAAAAATCTATTTATGAAATGCAGAAAACTAAATGACAGCAGTTTCCAAACTGGTAAAATTTCGTTATGTAAGTGGTTTGAGTACACTAGTTTTAATATTGTTATTAGTATGATAGTTGGGAAGACATTTTCTCCTGAATTATACGACAAAAATGGTACGTTTGCTTCGCGATTTAAGAAGTTAATCGGAAGAGCTACCTATGTTGCTGGGGTTGCTGTGCCTTCGGATTTCATACCGTGTATTGAATGGATGGATGTGATGGGGTACATTAGGGATATGAAGGATATTCATAAGGAGATAGACATGATTATTGGGCATTGGCTTGATGAGCATATTTTAAGAAGGAAACAACATGAAGGTAGCTTTGAGGATGGTGATTTCATGGATGTAATGCTATCAAATCTTGCGGAAGGCTGTGTGATGTCTGGCTATACTAGGGAGACCGTCATCAAAGCAACAGCACTGGTATATTCTTAATCCATGGCCGACATTCCCTCGTTCTCAATTTAGTTTATACGATTTGACTTTCATAGTTTTCAAGACACATCTAATCATTTTTTTTTTTTTTTGTGTGTAGACATGTGATTTTCTCTGTTTCTTAATAGTTGCATCATATTGATGGGGCGCACTTGTCTATACACATATTTGACCATCTATATTTTCAATTATACTAAAAATAATAATTTTTTTATAATATACATTGAGATTAACCCATGAACAATTAAATTTATGATATATATATTTATAAATTAGTAATTAATGATGGTCAAGATTTATATCTAAATAGTGTAAAAAGTCAGTATGATGCATCTATTAAGAAATAAACAAAGTATTAGTATAGTGTAGACACATACTGCTACAAGAAAATTAAACTTATTTCGTTTGATGAGATTAGGATATCACTTCTCCTCAAAAGAAAAAAAAACAAGATTAGGTTATCACTCAATGATGATGCACTTATATACCAGCATGGCCGTAAACTGATGCTCCATATATTTTTAGAGAAAGCCTTAACGTCACCGTCACGTAATTATCAGATATTTGTATATAAGTTAGAGAAATTGGTAGATTAAATATTTTAATATCTAACAATTATGTATTTAGCCATTTTAGTTTGATATGTATAAACTCTTTATAAGCCTTTTTGTTTTCCAAAAGTTGATTTTATCAATTGCAACTCCTAGTCTCAAATTTACTATATATACAAAACAATCTTATATGTCAAAGTTTAGATAAAAAAACCACCTAATTGCCCTCTTTAAGCATTGAGCTCATGAGCCTTTCTTCTTCTCCTTTTTTGGAAGTGTTGCAGCTCTTGCAGAATACATTACCATTTCTTTCACAATTTTTCTAATAATATCATGTTTAATATCCTTTACAAATAATGCAGATACTACTCTTAACGGGCTCGGAAAGCACATCTATCACACTAACATGGGCCATCTCACTACTATTAAACCACCCCAAGGCCCTAAAAGCAGCCCAAGAAGAATTGGACCAACAAGTTGGGAAACAAAGATGGGTAAATGAATCAGACATCACAAACCTACCATATCTCCAAGCCATTATCAAAGAAACGCTTCGTTTGTACCCACCAAGCCCATTGGCGGGCCCACGAGAGGCCTTGGAAGACTGCTACATAGACGACCACCTCATCAGTAAGGGGACCCGCATAATTGTCAACATATGGAAGGTACACCGGGACCCGCGGGTGTGGGCCGGACCGAATGAGTTTCGGCCCGAAAGGTTTCTTAATGAACATGGGAGTATTGATTTTAGAGGGCAGAGTTTTGAGTACATCCCTTTTTCCTTGGGAAGGAGGGCTTGTCCTGGGATGAATTTTGGGCTGCAAATAGTTCAGCTGATGTTGGGTCGATTGGTCCAAGGATTTGATATGTGGACCGAGGATGGTGGGCCAGTTGATATGTCTGAAGGATTGGGCCTAGCTATGCCCAGGCAAACTCCATTAAATGCCATCCTTGCGGCTCGTTTGCCTGTAGAGTTGTATGATGACATGTAAATTCGCAGTTTAATGAACTGCAAAGGTTCTGATAGCATTTATCACCCACCAAAGATACTACACTATCATGTACTTCATATTGTAGCAACTATTGTTCTCCTTAGTTCTTATTGTGCAGTTCAGAGGGGTAGATGAGGGTGTGCAAAGAGCCCAACAACACAGAGCCCCAAAATTGTATTTGAGGAGATCACCTTTATTTTTCAGCCTTAATAAATTTATCAATGATCAATCTTTAAACTTCAAATTTCCATCTTTAATAGCCAACCTTCCATCTTTATTTTTTACAAATTTGAGGGCCTAATTTTCATGGGGGCCCAAAAATCTTCAAGACGACCCTAGTGTTGTTTGTAGAAAAATTGTTATAGCAACTTTGAAATTTTAATCAATGAAAAATAAGTCTGATGAGTAATAATAATCTCCATTTCAACAAAATCCAGGTCAAGAGAACATAACAATATTATAAACCTATTAATGCTTTGCAAATTTTTTAATAAATAACAAAAATATTACTGCCACCTTCCTATTTGATGTTCTTACTTGTAATATCAATTTTGATGAGAAAGAAACTTTGAATATGAGTGTTTTGATTGATATATATGCAACAACACATGATAATCATGTTGGATCTAGTTAAATATTTATAATTTTTTTAGGATGCAAATCTCAAGAGTCAAGATATTGCTACTGATATATGTGCATTGAAAACTGTGCAAAAAACAAACAGGAACAATAACGAGGAATAGAGGGAGTATTATAAATACACATAAAAAATAACATTATCATTCAGATTATTAATAAACATTAAAATATAAGTTTAAATTTATTATATAAGCATTTATTCATATAAATTTTAAAAATAAACAAGGCTTATTGACAATCTTTATTGACATGAGAATTTCCAAAGAATATCGTACATACTTCGATTGTGCGCATTTGCCAATACATTTTTTTCATTTATATAATTGAATATTAATAAAATATTCATTGATATGAACCAAACAAGACCCCACATGACTATAATTAATTTTTCTTATATATTGAGAAAATTTTGAAAGATTCTATGTAATTGTGAATAGTGTCAAGGTTCATAGTGAGAAAATTAGATATACAGAGGGAGTATGTCTTACTCTATTTTTTATATACAAATTTTATCATACACCTGGGTGTACCGTGAGCATGGTACACCCAAGGCTATATTTTTGCTCATTGCTCATTTGAAATAATCTAATAAATGAGTAAAATGTACTAAAAAGAAGAGTTTCAAATGAGCAAAAATTAGTTTTGGGTGTACCATGCACATGGTACACCCGGTGCATGATAAATGAACTTTTTTTAATAAGGTTATCTACTTCCATTAGCAAGTACTCCCTCTGTTTTTTTTATCCTTCTCACTTTTTGTGCGCGTCTCCAAATGAGCCTCTTTGAACTTAAAATTCTTTCATTACATATTTGTAAAAATTATAACGATTGAATATTAATAAAGTACTAATTGAGACAAATCAAACAAGACCCAACATTATATTTTTTCTTATAAATTGCAAAAAATTGAGAAGAATCTCTATATGTATGAATAGTGTTAAGATTCCAAGTGAGAAAGATAAAAAAAACAGAGAGAGTAATAACTAAATACAATTCTTTAAACTAATAGTAGCCCATATAGGATTTTCAATGAACAAACTCTTTGAATTTGATCAACAATTTGTTAAATTATTGAATAAGTTGATATGTGTAAACATAAATCTTACTAAAGAATCAAGAATATCAAACTAGAATAATGAGAAAGAAAGAAGTAGAGGGAGTAAGAGAAAAGAAAGAAGAAAAAAACCCCAATTCTCTATCTCAAAACCCTAGCCGGGCAAAAATTCCCCAATTCGATTTAGCGCATTCTTCTACCATCAAGGATGTCGAATTGTTCTTAGCCATTTTTATCAAATTTCTATTATCAATTATAGTGGTAATTCTCAAAGTTTATTTCTCAAATATTTCCTCACTTCAGCCCATAAAATTTCCCCAAATTGAAAATGAGAGTTCTCGAAAAAATTTCTCATTTTATGAGAATAATTCCTCTCTTTGCATTGGTGTGCATCTAAGTCTTTAGGTTTCCTCTTCCTTTTTAGGATTTCAAGTGCAATCTTTTGATTGGATTAAAGGATTCATATTCCTTCCATTCAAATTCAAAGTTCGTTTAATGGCTAGGGTTTTTCGAGGTGTTTCGTTTCTGGTTTCTCTTTTGATTTTTGGTGTGGGTCAAATGTCGTTGCTGTTTGTGCTGGTTTCCTCGCTGCCCACTGATGGGTTGCTGGTGGCTTCAATTGTTAGGTTATCTTCTCTGTTTCAGATGAGAAGATTTATACAATATTTGCAAAGGTATGCTCGTTGTTAGTTCAAAATTTCAAATCTCTTCTGCAGATCATATGAGTTTGGATACGGTGTTTATTTCCTTAGTAAAAAATTCTAGAAAATTTTCAAGTCTATTTGGGTCATTCATCAGCTAAGCATAAAATTTGCAATCAATCGAGAACCTCTTCATTATTTGCTCCATTCCGGGCCCCTAAAACTATTGGAATGGAGAAGAGTGCTCGTTACTCCCTTTGCCCGTAGAAGGCTTTGTCTATTATTTACATCTGATCATTGATAAGAAAAATAGCAGGGGCTTCTTGCAAATAACTTTTGTAGTCTTGCTGCAGAAAATGAAATGGTATGTTTGTTATGGTTGTGTTCACATACAGAAATTCAGGTGGAAAAGCTTATTTTTTTAGGAATCTTTTTTAAGATAAAGTCTATTTTCATAATTAGTCTCAAATGTTTGGGCGAAATAATTTTGGTATTTTATGGATTCTCTGGAGGAAGTCAGATTTTAATTCAGTCTTGCTTTTTTATAGTTATGGGAGGTAGATATTTGTTCTTAATGAATCTGATTTCTAATTTGTGTTATATAAGATTATATGTTCCTTCCATGGACTTCGGCTCTTGTATGCTTCTGTTTCTTTATGGTTTCTCATTGATGGCCTTTTGATGCTGTATGGTGTTGTTGCGCCATATTCTTTAGCTTTCTTATTTGAAGATTGCGGGTCCTTAGCACCTGGAACAATCCCACCATGTGCCTTCCTTTCCATTCCCAAAATCAAGTTTTCCATATTGATTACAAAGTTTAAGTCGTTTGTCTTTCATAATTGGGCATTCAAGGATTTTTTTTTGGTGAACAAGAGGGGAAAAGCACAAGACAAACAAACAAAACTAGGAAACTAGAAACAAAAGAAACACCAAAGACACAGCACTACAGACCCGAAACAAACACAGCAAAAGAAAGACGCATCTACAAACTACTACTAACAGACACAAAAACAACGAACTAGCTAAGCAGGGACCGTTCTAGACCAAGCAACACCGCTCAAATCCTCCATTAAAATAGCATGAAGGTCCTTCGAGACCGCCTCTATCATAGCCAGCTTCTCAACTGCGAGAACACCCATATTTGCAAGCCAATCCGCCGCCCGATTTAACTCTCTATAGCAGTGTTCAATAGCTATCATCCATTCCTTGCGGGCAATGAGCGAATGACAAAATCCTATAATATAGAATAAAAGGAGAGGAGGGAGGAGCTTCACTCACAAGAAGCTTGGCTACAACCTCCGAATCAACTGACACAAGTACCTTTTTATGATTTCCTTCCCAATCAATCAATAACCCTCTTAATACAACAAGTAATTGAGCCCATGTGCAGGAGCAAATACCTCATGTACTTTACCCCTTGGCCCTCGAATAATTCCCCCACCTCCAGCTGGTCTTGGGTTGCCCTTAGCGGCACCATCGGTATTTAATTTCACCTAACCCTTATTTGGGCACTTCCATCTCACAAAGATCTCTTTTTTCCCTACAAAGGCCGAATTTTTCAATTGCTCCATTCGTTCCATAGCTTTCTTTATGTCACCCACTCTAGAGAAAATAAAATTTACTTGATCAAGAGGGATGTTTGGATTTCGATTGAAACTCCTATCGTTCCTCCATCTCCAAAGCCACCAACATGTTACTGCGAAATCTCTTGGCCACTCACTTCCCATCATTGATTCACCCCTGATGTTCTTAAGAATCCAGGCCTCCAAGTTGAGAGCTCCCCTACTGTTAACATCTTATAGCCCCAGCTTTCTCCATAAGATTTGTGCCACTGGACATCCTCTTTAAATATGCTCAGTATTGTCCTCAACTTGACCACAAACCAAAGACCTTGGGTCATCTGTTAGTCCGCGCAGAGATATATTCCCATTTGTCATGAGACGATCTTGTACATCAAGCCACATGAAGAAACGAATCCTCTGTGGCGTTTGGATTTTCTACACATCACGCCGTTTACCCGCAACATTCAGCTGGGTTTGTTCATTATTTTTAATTATATTCATTGTTGAGCTTATGGTGAAACCTCATGAAGGAGAGCCATTATAAAAGATTTCGTCAACAACATCATCATCCTCCACTAATTCATGCGCATCTATCAACTTCAGCGTTTCATCCGACAAAAAATTCGCAAAAACATCAAATTTCCACCCAAGTGCTAAGTTTCACATTTCTTTAACTGTAGCATCTTGAATTTCCAAGGGCGGTTCAGTGTTAGCCAACGAGATTAGCGGCTCTGGAGTGGCCCATCTATGATGCCAAAAAAAGGTCTTTGCACCATTACCTACAGCAGAATTAATGCCCTTGCGAACAATGTCAATGCTACTTAGAATTCTCGTCAAGTGTTAGATGCATTAGACCTCTCTTTGAACATATCGATATCACACCTATTATCACAGTACTTAGCACGCAAAATCCGTGACTAAAGCGAGTTTGGTTCCGCTAAAACGCGCCACCCCAATTTAGCCAAGAAGGCTGAATTCGCTTGTCTCATCGACCGAATTCCCAGCCCCCTCTCATGCTTGGGTTTGGAAATGTTTTCCCATGCTACCAAATTGACTCTTCTTCTACCTTCTTGTTCACCCCACAAAAAACTTTGCGATTTTCGGTCAATATCATCACACGTTGAGCGAGTAAGTTTGGTAGATTGCATTGTATAGTAAGGGATTGAACTTAGAGCCGACGGAATTAGAGTGGCTCTACCCGCAATTGAAAAGGTTTTAGCCTTGCAACCTGCTAGCTTGCCATTAATTCGATCCACTAGATATTGGTACTCCCTTTTAGAAGTTCTTCCATTAATCGTAGGGACCCCAAGATATTTGCCAAAGTCATCAGTAGACTCCATAGGCTATTGCAGATGGCGTCCCTAATATCATAGTGGGTATTGGCTGAGAAATAAATTTTTGATTTCTCAATACTCACTTTACTACCGGAGGCTTCACAAAATCTGTCAAGACACCACTTCAAACTTCTGCTTGCTTGACTGAAGCTTCAGTAAATAAAATAAGGTCGTTCGCAAAAGCAAGGTTCGAAATAAGAGGGCCACTTCGACTAGCCTTCACCGGTTTCCAATTTCCATTGTTGACTTCCTGATCTATCAAATGAGCTAAGAGTTCCATACAAATAACATATAAGTATGGAGACAACGGGTCCCCTGGGCAGATCCAGCGAGAAGGTTTAAAACATTCCATAGGCTCCCCATTCCAAAGAATTTGCAGATTAGCTGAATTGATACATGTCATAAGAATATCCACAAGATGTTGTGGAATACGGAGCTCCATCAAAGATTCCCGGATAAAAGACCATCTAAGCCTGTCATAGGCTTTTTCAAAGTCTATCTTCACCGCCATATAAGTATATAACCTTTCCTACCTTGCTTATGACGCATTGTATGCAACATTTATTGCACAATGATTACGTTGTCTGTAATCTGGCGTTTCGGCATAAAACTACACCGAGTAGGAGAAATTAAGGAAGGAAGCACTGGTTTGAGCCGATTAACAACCACCTTTGTAACAATTTTATAGACAATGTTGCACAACCCAATGGGTCTAAAATGCTTAGCCAGTTGAGGTGTGTCCATCTTAGGAATAAGTACAATGAATGCATCATTGAAACCCTCGGGGAAGTCTCGACCAGCTAGAATATCATTCACCAAACGCATGACATTTGGTTTCACAAGGTCCCAAAATCGTTGATAAAGAGGGGTTGGAAACCGTCGGGGCCCGGAGCCTTATAAGGTTTCATGCTCTTCAGGGCAACATACACTTCCACTTCACTCAAAGGGCGCATCATTTTCTCAAAATCATCATCTGATATACGTTGAAAGTAGTCACAAGGGAGGTGGCAGTGACTTTGATGCTCACTATCTTCAGAAAATAGGTTTTGCCAATACCTCAGACCATGTCCTTCACCTCATCTGGGTCTAAAACCCAAATCCCATCACAATTCTGAAGCATATCAATACGATTTCTACTTCATCGCATCACTATTGAGAGATGGAAATACCGTGTATTCCTGTCTCCATCACAAATGGCATCCGTTCTTTAATTTTTGAAATCACAAAGTCTCTTCATCATCCAACACTGCATCCATTTCTCTTCTTAATTTTGCTTATAGCTTGATTAGATGGCTTTGCCTACCTTTAGAAAGTAGAGCTTGAACACCATTAATACGAGCCCATAATTCATATTTTTTTCGAAAAATATTGTAGAATTATTCTTTGTTCCACTTATTAACCTTGGCAGCAAAATCTTTCAAGAAAGGTACAATTGGAGCAGACGAATTCCAATTAGACTTGACAAATTCATGAAAAGCTTGGTGGTTTAACCAAGCCGCTTGAAAGCGGAATGGTTTAATTACCTTTGTGAGAGGTGCAAAACAAGAGGTACTTACCAAAATCGGACAATGGTCTGACTGAGACTTAGGAAGATTTCTTACTGCCCCTTCCGAAAATTTCATCTTCCAATCCACATTCGCAAGCCCTCTATCCAAACGAGCAGATTTAAATGTTGTAGAAGAAAGCCCACGAAACCACGTATGATCAGGACCAGTGCAACAAGGTCAATAAAAGCGTTATTCTCAATCCAATTAGCAAACGCTTGGCATCTTCGCTGCATCTCAGAGGATTCACATCCATTTCTTTCTCTCATACTGGAAGTCTCATTAAAATCACCCGCTAACAACCATGGACCTGTGTACTGCTCTTTAATATTTCCCAATTCATGCCACAGGTCTTTTCGCAAGGATGAGTCTGGACTAGCATAGTTAGCCGAAAACAGCCACATGTCATCTCCAATTCTCTTGATTTCTACAGTTAAGTGTTGGCTATGACTCCCATAAGGCGTAACATAAACAAAATCCGACTTCCAAAATATCCAAATTCCACCACTAAAACCCTCCGCTTCAACTCTCGTTTTGCCCGAAAAACCAATACGATCGCACACTCTTTGAGCTAGCTCACCACTAATATGAGTTTCTAACAAAGCCAGGACAGTATTGTCAGCTTATTTCCAATTCCTTGAACATTCCAAACCATGATTTTTAATGACATATTAAACATTGAAAAGATGGGGAACCTGTCATATATATTCCGAGGAACATTGGGCAAGAGGCTCAGGAACGCTTCCTTGAGTGCTCTCATCGGTCAATCCGTGACATACGGGATTTGAAACGTCATCATCACGTCCGAAGGGTTGTGTTTCGGTGGAAGAAACGTATCCATCATGAGGAGAACCCGATTGGCTAGCGGGTGAACCTCGGTCATCGAAGGGGCCTCCGTCGGGGTATTTATGAAGAATTCGCACGAAGGAGGAATCCTGGAGGTCATAGTGATTGGGATGAGTCGAGGATTCATCGCTGATGCCATCCACTGAGATAGGCGAGTTTAGGGGGACCTCACCAACTTGGACGCTAACCTTTGAAGAATTTTTACGAATAGTACTTGAGCCACCAGAGTTTTCTTTACCAACGTACCCACTTAGTTTAACAAAGGAGCCAACCTTAGAAACCCCTTTTTTGAACTTAGGGGTACTACGGTTGTAAAATCTATTATGACTTCCTAATGGAACTTTCTGCTCACTAGGACTCTCCTTAGGATCAATTTTTAGAAGGTGAGGATTTTTAGGAATGGAAGGATTAGATTTTCTTGATTTTAAAAAACCAAGATCTTTTGGATGAATAGATTTTTCCTTAATGGTTGACTCTCCTAATTCAACAGTAGAATAAATTTCCATATCTAAATCTTTTCCTTCCGAAATATTTTCTTGAATTCCTATCTTTTTTGATCTGTCTCCTGAACTTTCGCCTAAATTCACGGCCTCCCCATGAGCCCGCCCATGCTGCTATCCATCGTCTCCCCCATTTGAGTTGCTATCCTGTTTGGTTCCACCATTGGAAGGTCTGTTGCCATCTCCGATTGCTGATTCAGAACTTCGAATCTTGACCCATGGACTTTTGATCCCTCCTTATTTCCCAGCCTATCAACCACTGGACTTTGAGTCTCCTAGTGACTTTGCATTTTCTTGCTAGGATTTCTTCTGTCTTAGGCGTTTTTGCCTTTAGCAGGGCCTTTTCTCACTGGCCTAGTTACCATCATCCAATTACCATACTTCTCAGTCTCTTCAGGGGGAAGATCATAATTTGACGCTTGACTCATCGGCTTAGAAACCCTGTCTTCTTTCTTTTGCGTGTCAGGGAGATTACTCGGATGCTCCTGGAAGACATTGCAATTGTCTTCTTTGTGTCCAAGGTGACCGCATTTAAAACAAATCATTCTTAGGCCCTCGTATTAAACAATCCAAACCTTGCCATTCAAATGGAATTTAGATAATAATGGTTTAGATAAGTCTACTTCAATGCAAAAGCGAACATATTGTCCTCTGTCCATGGATTCTGTGTTCCTATCAATCTTGATAACTGTACCAATTTTAGAGCCAATTTTGTGAAGGAATTGATTGTCAAAGTATTCCACTGATAAATGTGGAATACAAACCCAAGAAGTGAGCTTTCTAATGGGTTCTTGATCAGAAACAAAATTCGGAACCCATTTTCTTATCGTCAGGTTGCTATCTCCTATCATCCATGGCCCTTGAGTCAAAACAAAATCATAATCTTCCATGTTATTAACCCTGACTACATAATAGGCGTGGCCTACATCAGTTAGAGCTATATCACCTTTCAGATTCCATTTAGATCTCAACCTTTTCATTAGAATTTCATAACTCAATCTTCGATCAAACAATTTGATAATAAGTGAGTTTCGCCACGGGCTTCTTATTCTCCTTTTTTCCTCCTTAGTGAGATAAATGGTTGGGCAGCTTTCATCCTCAGAATCAGATTCCAGAGGGATATCATCATCTGAGATCTCGTTATCTTCCATGGTGTCATTTTCATATAGAGGGTTTCTGGAGGTTCTAAAGCCTCTTGCTGCTTGACTATCCGAGATAATCTTCCCTTGCTGATTTTGGACTTCCAAAGATTCAGCCACAAATGAATCCGTTTCTGACCCTTCTCTCATAGGAGATGGCGTCTTATTACCTTCTTCCATCGAAGGTTTATCTTATGCTCATTTGAACTTTTTGTTAGACCTTTGCAGAAGGTCATTTTCCTCACTCGACAAACTTCTCTCTCTCTCTCTCTATTTCAATCTCCATTCAGACTATCCGTATTCAAGGATTTTGTGAGTGTTAGTTGCTGTGTTGGTTACTACCTACAGGACTGTGCATTTAATGTAAGTAGTAAGGTTGCTAGTATGCTGTATTTTGTCATGTTTTTAGAATTCTTCTCAGCAGTAGTTTTCTTTTCAGAAATTGATGAGATAATAATCTATCATTGTAGACACATAATCGTGTCTCCCCATTTAAGGATCCAATGATGAAACATACCGCGGCATTAGTTGGCGCGACCCAACGGAAGAGCAGTCTAAAGAACCAATCCAAAATTTTGTTTTGAAATGATATTCTAAAGCCCAATTAATTGTCCATGATGGTTAATTGTATTTTCAGCCCATGAAATGCTTTAATTCCATTTTAAAAAGCCCAATCAAATATTTATTATTTTAATAGATATTTTTCATGAATATTTTTATTATCATTGATAAATAAATCAGATTTTTAATCCGTAAAATTCCATCTCCGAAATTTTAGGGATAAAAAAGTATCTTTGAAAGACGCATAATGGAATATGCTCGAATATTCCAGAATATGCGCCGGACGCGGCGGCTGCGCTCAGCGCGCCACGTGCGTCCAACACATAGGCCAAAACGCGTCAGGCGAGCCAATGAGCGCCTGACACGTAGATGTTGTGACTCACACAGAGTCCTGCGCCTGACGCAAGTCTTGTGTGAGACGCAACTTTCACGTGCCTATCTCTGATTGGGCTGGCTGCGTCAGGCACACCAATGTGCGCCTGACGCGTGGCATTGCACCTGCCACGTAGGCCTGCGCCTGGCGCAAGGTTTCTTTTCTCAATAAATACCCGTATTTTCCCGAATTACGGACGACTTTTGATTATTATTTTTCACGCACATAAATTCTCTCTAATACTCCGAAATACACTTCGAATACCTCAAACACTCAAACAATCAAATACTTTCAATCAATTCTTAATCACTGCGTTGTTAGTTCCACGATTGCTCCGCCTAAAGATCGTTGCGCTCCTTAATCTAAGCCGCATAGGTATAATCCTGAGGATCCTTGAATAAATTCTATATTTTTGTTGCTTTGAAGTTACTAACCATTTATTTCATGATGTAAATCTTTGAGTAATAATCGCTCTATTGTATATTCTGAGCTCTTCTCTTTATTTTTATTTATTTTCATACTTAATTATCATACTTGCCTGATCATTCTATGCATATTATATGATTGTCCCTGCTTTATTGCTTTTATCACCCCACATGTTATTTTTGCTAATAAAGACCTAAAGAATTGTTCTAACATTAATCAGATTAATTTGGACAACCTGCTAGGTTCCCTATAATATTGATTGCATAATAACTTGTCACTAAAAATATAGTCTTTTTATGTGTTTCCTAAACCATTCTAGATTAATTATTTTAGGGGGTTTAAAACATTATTTGATTATTTTTTGGCATAAAATCTGTTATGAATCGATATTTAGCAGAGGCCAACTTTGGGCGAATGTGGTTCATTATGACTATATTCGTACCCTCATCCCCGAACTCTATCTTTGGTTCATTTTTACCATCTATGGAGTAAGGACGGGGAAATCTACATTGGATAATTTGTCCCTATGTTTTTCCCATATCCAATTAGGTTTATGATTCTTCCTAAAAAGAATTATTGGCGACTTCCTTCAAAACAATTTTCAATAAAACCTTTACAGTGGGGTAGTCAAATCTAATACGCGCTCACACCGCGTAGGTGAAATACAAACACGCCTACAATTTGGCGACTCCACTGGGGAGGATATTAAAAATTAATTTTTTTAAATGAGTGCGTAAAACTCGAAAAATATGATTCATTCTTATTTTTATGGCTTTGAATAATATACAGTTTTGCATATGCATGACTATTGTTCAGCCACCATAAGTACAATCTACCTTGCCTCATTAGCACATGTTCTATGTGTGAGGTCACCCCCGGGGGGTTTGTGCTTTGTCCTTCCAAAAAGCTTCCTGAGCGATAGTGTTGGATCATAGTCATAAGCAAATCTACCCAACCATGGCATTGTTCTCTTGTTCCTGACTTGAGACTGGAGTGCGTCTTACACGTGGCCACCTCTTTAAGCAGGGGTACAAAGCGTGGGATCAATCTCTATGGACCCTTTTCAGACTGAACCTAAACCTGACCAATAGTTTCAAACATAGAACTGGACTTTAGGTTGGAACTTTTGCATCCATGTTATATGACATTTGCCTGTGATTGCAATTCTTGTCTATTATTCTGTCAAATTATCATTATTATGCGTCGTTCCTAAAACCGCGTCTAAAAACAAGAAAAATTCATGAATCGGCCAATTCGTCGCCTGAATCCCCGAAAAACGTGTCGGGGAGTAGTGCGCCAAGCGCATTAAGCTACGCCTGGCGCACCATTCCCGGGCCAGACGCACGGCTGTGCGCCGCGCGCAGCAATGCTGCGCGTCACGCAGTCTGTGCTTCGCACGCTTTTCGTCAATTTTGCCGTCGTAATTGCCGATCCTCTGTTCAGTCCTATGTTGGCTATCTGCATCCGTGTAATACATGGTCTAATTAGAGGTCTCACCTAATCAAACATTCAAAAATCAGTCTTTTCATGCAAGGTCGAGTCTGTCCAAAAAAGTGCATCTAAAGTGGTCATTGTAGAGTTAGAGTTGTCATGCATGTCTACCTCTTCCCACTTTCCCCCTGTTGTTCAACTAATCTTCCCTGTCAATCCTACCTTACCATATTCAATCAAATTTCAAAATCTTATATTTTTTCAAAATCAATCCTACACCCTCTTCTATTCTACCTTTTTCAAAAAAGCATTTACTAATCATCATCATACGTGACATTGGCAAAAATATTTTTCAAAATTAATCCATCATCTTTTCCTAACTAAAAAATGTAAAACAAAGGGGTTCCTTTCAAAAACGCATTTCAAAAATTCTAAGCCCATTCTAAGCACCTTCATTCAATCCAATCCAATTATCCAAAACCAATCCATCTTGCATTCATTCTAGGCCCATATGCATTAGAGTCTATTTCGCATTCATATAGGATCCATCTAATTCGGGTCCATGCATTCATATTAAGCCCGCTAGCATTAGAGTCCATCCTAGGCCCATATAAGTCTAGCTCATGTCAAATCTAGGTCCATTTGCATCTTTACGTGAACCCTAGTTTATGTCAAGCCCAGTCCAAATCTAGTATCAGTCCATTCCATTCTAAGTCCAATCCTAGTCTATTTCCACTGTCAAGCCCATATACATCTCCAAGTCTATATCAAACCTGTATGTTAATATAATCCAAACTTAGGTCCATTTAGGCCCAATTCATATCCTAGGTCTAGTTTGCATCTCCATGTAGGCCCTAGTCAAGTCTAATTCTTTCAGAAGTTCATAATAGCCCAAATTCCTCTAAAGTTTAGCCTGCCCAACCATTTATTCTCTGATTGGGCTGGCTGCGTCAGGCACACCAATGTGCGCCTGACGCGTGTCATTGCACCTGCCACGTAGGCCTGCGCCTGGCGCAGGGCTTGCGTGAGGCGCAAGGTCTCTTTTCTCTATAAATACCCGTATTTTCCCGAATTACGGACGGCTTTTGATTATTATTTTTCACGCACATAAATTCTCTCTAATACTCCGAAATACACTTCGAATACCTCAAACACTCAAACATTCAAATACTTTCAATCAATTCTTAATCACTGCGTTGTTGGTTCCACGATTGCTCTGCCTAAAGATCGTTGCGCTCCTCAATCTAAGCCACATAGGTATAATCCTGAGGATCCTTGAATAAATTCTATATTTTGTTGCTTTGAAGTTACTAACCATTTATTTCATGATGTAGATCTTTGAGTAATAATCGCTCTATTGTATATTCTGAGCTCTTCTCTTTATTTTTATTTATTTTTATACTTAATTATCATATTTGCCTGATCATTCTATGCATATTATATGATTGTCCCTGCTTTATTGCTTTTATCACCCCACATGTTATTTTTGCTAATAAAGACCTAAAGAATTATTCTAACATTAATCAGATTAATTTGGACAACCTGCTAGGTTCCCTATAATATTGATTGCATAATAACTTGTCACTAAAAATATAGTCTTTTTATGTGTTTCCTAAACCAATCTAGATTAATTATTTTAGGGGGTTTAAAACATTATTTGATTATTTTTTGGCATAAAATCTGTTATAAATCGATATTTAGTAGAGGCCAACTTTGGGCGAATGTGGTTCATTATGACTATATTCGTACCCTCACCCCCGAACTCAATCTTTGGTTCATTTTGACCATCTATGGAGTCAGGACGGGGAAATCTACATTGGATAATTTGTCCCTATGTTTTTCCCATATCCAATTAGGTTTATGATTCTTCCTAAAAAGAATTGTTGGCGACTTCCTTCAAAACAATTTTCAATAAAACCTTTACAGTGGGGTAGTCAAATCTAATACGCGCTCACACCGCGTAGGTGAAATAAAAACACGCCTACAATTTGGCGACTCCACTGGGGAGGATTTTAAAAATTAATTTTTTAAACTGAGTGGGTAAAACTCGAAAAATATGATTCATTCTTATTTTTATGGCTTTGAATAATATACAGTTTTGCATATCCATGACTGTTGTTCAGCCACCATAAGTACAATCTACCTTGCCTCATTAGCACATGTTCTATGTGTGAGGTCACCCCTGGGGGGTTTGTGCTTTGTCCTTCTAAAAAGCTTCCTGAGCGATAGTGTTGGATCATAGTCATAAGCAAATCTACCCAACCATGGCATTGTTCTCTTGTTCCTGACTTGAGACTGGAGTGCGTCTTGCACGTGGCCACCTCATTAAGCAGGGGTACAAAGCGTGGGATCAATCTCTTAGTCATGGACCCTTTTCAGACTGAACCTAAACCTGACCAATAGTTTCAAACATAGAACTGGACTTTAGGTTGGAACTTTTGCATCCATGTTATATGACATTTGCCTGTGATTGCAATTCTTGTCTTTTATTCTGTCAAATTGTCATTATTATGCGTCGTTCCTAAAACCGCGTCTAAAAACAAGAAAAATTCATGAATCGGCCAATTCGTCGCCTGAATCCCCGAAAAACGTGTCGGGGAGTTGTGCGCCAAGCGCATTAAGTTACGCTCGGCGCACCATTCCCGCGCCAGACGCACGGCTATGCGCCGCGCGCAGCAATGCTGCGCGGCACGCAGTCTGTGCTTCGCACACTTTTCGTCAATTTAGCCGTCGTAATTGCCGATTCTATGTTCTGTCCTATGTTGGCTATCTGCATCCGTGTAATACATGGTCTAATTTGAGGTCTCACCTAATCAAACATTCAAAAATCAGTCTTTTCATGCAAGGTCGAGTCTGTCCAAAAAAGTGCATCTAAAGTGGTCATTGTAGAGTTAGAGTTGTCATGCATGTCTACCTCTTCCCACTTTCCCCCTGTTGTTCAACTAATCTTCCCTGTCAATCCTACCTTACCATATTCAATCAAATTTCAAAATCTTATATTTTTTCAAAATCAATCCTACACCCTCTTCTATTCTACCTTTTTCAAAAAAGCATTTACTAATCATCATCATACGTGACATTGGCAAAAACATTTTTCAAAATTAATCCATCATCTTTTCCTAACTAAACAATATAAAACAAAGGGGTTCCTTTCATAAACGCATTTCAAAAATTCTAAGCCCATTCTAAACACCTTCATTCAATCCAATCCAATTATCCAAAACCAATCCATCTTGCATTCATTCTAGGCCCATATGCATTAGAGTTCATTTCGCATTCATATAGGATCCATCTAATTCGGGTCCATGCATTCATATTAAGCCCGCTAGCATTAGAGTCCATCCTAGGCCCATATAAGTCTAGCTCATGTCAAATCTAGGTCCATTTGCATCTTTACGTGAACCCTAGTTTATGTCAAGCCCAGTCCAAATCTAGTATCAGTCCATTCCATTCTAAGTCCAATCCTAGTCTATTTCCACTGTCAAGCCCATTTACATCTCCAAGTCTATATCAAACCTATATGTTAATCTAATCCAAACTTAGGTCCATTTAGGCCCAATTCATATCATAGGTCTAGTTTGCATCTCCATGTAGGCCCTATGTAGGCCTGTTTGCTCCCCCGTAAGTTCAATGTCAAAGCATTCCTTAAGTCTATAGGCATTGTTGTGTCAAGCCTGCTTGCTCACCCGTAAGTTCAAGGTCTAGCATTCCCTAAGTCCATAGGCAATTTTTGTGTCTAGCCTGCTTGCTCACCCGTAAGTTCAAGGTCTAGCATTCCTTAAGTCCGTAGGCAATCTTTGAGTCTAGCCTGCTTAGTTTAATGTAAGTTTCGAAGTCTAGTTGTCTAGCCTGCTTGCTCACCCGTAAGTTCAAAGTCTAGTTGCCTAGCTTGCTTGCCTTAAGTTAAGAGTTTGGTCTCTGTTATTGCCCAACCTTCCTTAATGTCTAGCCTACTTGCTCACCCGTAAGTTCAAAGTCTAGCATTCCATTAGTCCACATAGGCAATTTCTGATTCTAGCCTGCTCAGTCTAATGTAAGTTTCGAAGTCTAGTCGTCTAGCCTGCTTGCTTACCCGTAAGTTCAAAGTCTAGTTGCCTAGCCTGCTTGCCTTAAGTTAAGAGTCTAGTCTCCCTTATTGTCCAGCCTTCCTTAAAGTCTAGCCTGCTTGCTCACCCGTAAGTTCAAAGTCTAGTCTCTCCTATCATCACCAAAACCCAATCCAGTCTGCTTGCATAGTCCGGTCTAGTTCATGTCTGCATTTACATATAGTTAAGCCCACGTCTCCATCATGGTCAAGTCCATACTAGTCCAAAACCCATAACTATTTCCATTTCCATTTCAAAATCATTTTCCATGTTCATTTCCCATTTTCATTCCCCATTTCCATTTCCACTTCTCATTTCTCATCTGCTATTTTCATTTATCATCTCCATTTCTCATTTCGAAAACATTATTTCTTAAAATTCACGACGTCCATTCGATTTCTGTTCAGGTTCGGTCGAGAGATTACAACTTAGGAGCTCCTAATGGAGAAACAAAAATTGAGCCCACTCTAAAGGTCATCAACCGCACTATCACCACCCCGACTTCATTTAGATCATGAAGATTACTTTTGACCACCTTCACAATAGAGGTGCGATCACTTCCATAGGGTCTACTGCCTTCACATTAGAGGCACGATCAATTCCATAGGGTCTACTCTGAACCTTGCATCTAAAAGATAATTCAAAAGGTGCAACCTACATTTCTACCGTGAATTCCAACAGAACAATGCACATCTGACATCTAATATCAAATACCATCACTGCGCTACGAAACATGGTCGATGACAACAGACTTCTAATGCCTGCTACAACGAGAATCAGTATCACCAGCATTTAACCCTTTTACGCAGTGCATCAATAATTCAACAGGCTTAGTCTTTTATTTCTGGTTTCTTAGGATGAGTCAGAAAGTCCTTACCCTGAGCCATTTTTGTCCTTTTCCATCGAGTTTATGTCACTATAGGTCTTCATTTTTCATAGCCTTTCCATTTTCATTTCATTTTATTTTTCTTTTCATTTTCATTGGCCTTCCATCATTTTATTTATGCTTCTAATTCAATGATGAAACTTAAATCACCTAATGAACTTGACTAATAATAACAAAAAGAGATCTGAAAAAAAAAGAGAAAAATGAAAAAAAGGGACATACTTTGGATCAGGAGTTATCACCTCTTTTCTCCATCATCCATAAACCATCATCTCTATTAGCCAAATAATCCATTCAAAATCAAAGCTCCATAAATATCCTCCAAGCCTTCCAATACCCATAGCCAATAGCTTGTGTGCAAGCCTTACTACATAAAAAAAAAACAATGCTAGGCAAAAATAAAATAGCAAATAAATTCAAAGTGCGAAAAAAAAGCAAAAAGAAAACGCACAAAATGCAAAAAAGAAAAAGCCAAAGGCAAAGATATAAAAAGTCAAGCTAGGGGGCTTGCACACAAGTTCTACCCCTCATTCAAATCCTTCAATCCATCTAAAACTTACCCCATATAATCCAAATCCATGATCTTTACCTTAGCCCAACCAATTGAACCTTCAAGTCTTAAACCTTTCAACCTTTCATCAACCCTAACTCCTTTTTCAAGGTATGTCCAAGTCCGCAAGGTTGAAAACCCGAAATGGCGGCCTAGGCAAAAGTTAGTGCACAAGAAAAAAAAGAAATCAGATATAGAACTACGAATGGTCTGATTCCGTAAGGATACGTTGGAATCCTCATCTCGAGGTCCGACCGCTTCAATAAAATTAAATTAGTCAAGGTCTAATGATTTGATCTTCTAGAATTTAGGAGCATACTCTTTCTAGATCCCGACATAGACTCGAGTCTGAACCTAGCCTCGTTAAAGCCTTTTCCTACCTATATTTATTTAAGTCACTAATTCAAATCTTTTATTTTTCGATCCAAGCTCTCCTTTACCCTGAAGGACTCTCCGACAATTCCATGGTTTCTGGCGATATTTGACTTTGCCTATGTCAACTTTCCAAAGAAGAATCCCCAGTGAAAACTTTCAATGTTCAAGACATAGCAACTACATTGCAACATCAAATCAAGTACATCTCAATTAAGGCTCAAGCATAATTCAGGCAGGCTCACCCAAAGTGGGGGCTTCCTATACGTGTGGTGGTTCCTCCAATTCAAATCAAACTCCCGAAAAGTTTTAATCCGCGGACCCCGTTTACAAACCCCGATTATTTACTAAAAACGATTTTCGAAAATCATTCAATCTACTTCTAAGCATCCTGCTCATTCTATCATTCTACACATCTTCTGGCCGTGCAAAATCCTGACCTTGCATTTCAGCTTTGCAAAATCCTGACCTTGCATTGCATTTCATACATTCTAGTCTTGCATAACCCTGACCTTGCATGACGTGTCATCCCTTAGCTTTACATAACCTAAATCCTTGCATAGCGTCTCATGCATCCTTAGAGAGTCTAAGTTTGCATTTTTGCATCATTATGTGCCTTATCTGAGTTGTTTGCACCTATTTGCTAACATCTTCTTCTGCAGGTAATCAGATTGCTTGTAGTTATTATCCTGCATACTAACTTTGTTTTGCAGAGGCCGGCGGTTATAGATCAGTTCTAAACTGCAGAGCGTTTAGAATCGTTCTCCGTCCCAACACCATATACTATGACTATCGGTTTCCTGAACCTCAGTTAAAGTGGGGGCTTCTGTAGACACATAATCGTGTGTCCCCATTTAAGGATTCAATGATGAAACATACCGCGGCATTAGTTGGCGCGACCCAACGGAAGAGCAGTCTAAAGAACCAATCCAAAATTGTGTTTTGAAATGATATTCTAAAGCCCAATTAATTGTCCATGATGGTTAATTGTATTTTAAGCCCATGAAATATTTTAATTCCATTTTAAAAAGCCCAATTAAATATTTATTATTTTAAAAGATATTTTTCATGAATATTTTTATTATCTTTGATAAATAAATCAGAATTTTAATCCGTAAAATTCCATCTCCTGAATTTTAGGGATAAAAAAGTATATTTGAAAGACGCACAATGGAATATGCTCGAATATTCCAGAATATGCGCCGGACGCGGGGGCTGCGCTCAGCGCGCCACGTGCGTCCAGCACATAGGCCAGAACGCGTCAGGCGAGCCAATGAGCTCCTGACACGTAGATGTTGTGACTCACACAGAGTCCTGCGTCTGACGCAAGTCTAGTGTGAGACGCAACTTTCACGTGCCTATCTCTGATTGGGCTGGCTGCGTCAGGCACACCAATATGCGCCTGACGCGTGGCATTGCGCCTGCCACGTAGGCCTGCGCCTGGCGCAGGGCTTGCGTGAGGCGCAAGGTTTCTTTTCTATATAAATACCCGTATTTTCCCGAATTACGGATGGGTTTTGATTATTATTTTTCACGCACATAAATTCTCTCTAATACTCCGAAATACACTTCGAATACCTCAAGCACTCAAACATTCAAATACTTTCAATCAATTCTTAATCACTGTGTTGTTGGGTCCACGATTGCTCCGCCTAAAGATCGTTGCGCTCCTCAATCTAAGCCGCATAGGTATAATCCTGAGGATCCTTGAATAAATTCTATATTTTTGTTGCTTTGAAGTTACTAACCATTTATTTCATGATGTAGATGTTTGAGTAATAATCGCTCTATTGTATATTCTGAACTCTTCTCTTTATTTTTATTTATTTTCATACTTTATTATCATACTTGCCTGATCATTCTATGCATATTATATGATTGTCCCTGCTTTATTGCTTTTATCACCCCACCTGTTATTTTTGCTGATAAAGACCTAAAGAATTGTTCGAACATTAATAAGATTAATTTGGACAACCTGCTAGGTTCCTTGTAATATCGATTGCATAATAACTTGTCACTAAAAATATAGTCTTTTTATGTGTTTCCTGAACCAATCTAGATTAATTATTTTAGGGTGTTTAAAACATTATTTGATTATTCTTTGGCATAAAATATGTTATGAATCGATATTTAGTAGAGGCCAACTTTGGGTGAATGTGGTTCATTATGACTATATTCGTACCCTCACCCCCGAACTCAATCTTTGGTTCATTTTGACCATCTATGGAGTCAGGACGGGGAAATCTACATTGAATAATTTGTCCCTATGTTTTTCCCATATCCAATTAGGTTTATGATTCTTCCTAAAAAGAATTGTTGGCGACTTCTTTCAAAACAATTTTCAATAAAACCTTTACAGTGGGGTAGTCAAATCTAATACTCGCTCACACCGCGTAGGCGAAATAAAAACACGCCTACAATCATCCATCTATTATCTTTTCTTCTATTATTGTCGTCATTATGGAAATTTCGAATACTTGTGATATATTCAAAAAATTGGAAGCTTTGAATGAATCCGAATTCCTTATAAAGGGTATCTTATATGTCTATTACTGGATATTTAAGTATTTTGGCTTGCTCTTGCTTTGGAGTTGTTTAATAATATGCTCATCTTCCATAGTTGTTTTAGATGCCAATTATAGTTGTTTAAGTATCAAGGATCTTAACTTCCAAATTTTTTCTAAAGCAAACTGCTCTAATTGGTGCATATTGTTTAGCTTAGATTGTAGCTTGCTTATTAGTTCTTCTATTGGTATTTGGGTCATGTGCAAGCAAAGGCTAGTTGATATACTTCATTAGACCTTAACTAAGTTGTTGTGCCATGACCATCCTTTTTATTAAATGACTATTGGTTTTTGGAATGTGTGTGGAAGCCAAAGAAAAAATCTTGTTGCTGAAATAAAGAGTTCTTGTGTTACAAATCACATTGATATAATGTTGATTTGTGAAACAAAATCTGCTGTTATACCTACCAATGCCTCTATTAGAAGGTGTGTGTTTATGAATTTTAATTTTGTGCCTATTGTTGGTTGGTCAGGTGGTTTATGGTTAATGTGGAAAGCTAATTCTAGTAATTTCTTTAGTATCTCTGTAATTCATAAAAGCTCTAGATTTTTGGTTTGTAATATAAATTTCCTATTGTTAAATTTTTCATTTTGTGCTATTTTCCTTTATGCACCTGCTGCCAAGGAAGGAAAACAAGCCTTTGGCGAAGAAGTTTATGCTTATCTTGCTACTGTTTCTTGCCCTTATATTTTAGTAGGGAATTTTAATTGAATTAGTTATTATTCGGATAAGTTGGGTGGTGTTCCTGCGGGTGCTGCTAGATTTGATCGTATGAATTCTATTAAAAATCTTCTAGAGTGTAGTGAACTTCCCTATTTTGGGCAAAAATTCACTTGGCGTAAAAAACGTGGTGGGGAAGGTAATATTTTAGAGTGTTTAGACAGATTTTTGGTTTGTATGGATTGGTTACACCAATTCCCTAATGCCAAAGTTAAGCACCATATTTTTTCTACGTCAGATCATTGCTTTATTTCTTTAGTTTTTTTGCTATCTTTGATGTTAGAAGCTCATCTTTTTAAATTTGAAAAAAATGTGGTGTTTAAGGAAAGATTTTGATATCCTTGTTAAGAAAATGTGGTGTACTCAATTTGATGGTTCGTTGATGTTTCGTTTAGTTAAGAAATACAAGTTATTAAAAGTAAAAGCCAAAGAATGGAATAAAACTCGTTTTGGGAATATATTTCGGCAACTAAGCATGGTTGATAAAAAACTTGAAGATATTCAGAATCGTCTCAATCTTGATGTTGATAATCCAAACCTTCACAAAGTACAAGAACGTTTTTTACTATAAAGAGACGAAATTTGTTTGAATTTCAGGAAAAATATTGGTATCAAAGGGCTAGAACAACTAATTTTGCTAAAGGTGATTCAAATACTAAGTATTTTCATGCATGCGTCTATTAGGAAAAATAGAATTAGTATTTCTTCCTTTTCTACAAAGGATGGTAATACTATTACTAATGCAATTCAAATTTCTAATAGTATCTCTTGCGAGTTCAAGGAAAGGTGTATTAGTAATTCAAATTGTACTTTCAATTCAGAGGACGATTTTTCATGGATAACGAAAATTAATTCCGATGCAGATAATATGTTTTTGTGTCAAAGTGTGTCTGGGGATGAAGTTAAAGAAGCTCTTTTTTACTTAGCCCCTGATAAATCCCCTGGGCCTGTTGGATTCCCTCAATTTTTCTTCCAAAGATATTGGTCATTGGTAGGAAATTATGTTATTAAAGCTGTTAAAGCTTTCTTTTGTTCTGGGCAAATTTGTCTGAAATTAACCATATGTTTATAACTTTGATCCCAAAAATTGATTATCCTTTAGCAGCAAATCACTTTCGTCCAAATAGTTTATGCTCTACAATTTACAAAGTTATAGCCAAATTGTTAGCTAATCGATTAAAAGTGGTGTTAGGGAAAATTATTCATCCTCTCCAGGGTGCGTTTGTTCCGGAAAGGTTGATCCAGGATAATACTCTGTTAGCTCATGAAGTGTTTCATTATTTTAGGAATAAAGCACGAAAGGAAGGATGGATTGCTATAAAACTTGATATGGAAAAAGCGTATGATCGATTAGAACGTGATAAGTGCATATATTTCTATATTTTTGGTCCCTAAAATTAGTCTTATAGTTGTCTTCTATGTGTTATTTAATAACTTTTATTAACTTTTACTATTAGTGGGTTATATATGTCTACATTATATTTTATTGAATATTTAGCTTAAATAGGGTGTTATTTTTATTATAGGTTCACATTTATAAAGGAAGACAAAAAGAAAAAGAAGAAAAGAAGGAAAATAACAAGTGAAGCCTAATCCTACGTGTGGAGCAAAGAAAGAAAAGAGAGTTGACTCCCTTCACATTGTCTCCCACTTTCACAAGTAGATGGCAGTACCAAAAAAATAGGAAACATTCCTATTTCTCTCTTCCACGAACAGAACACAAGAGGAGGAATTTATTTCCTCAAATTTTAAAGATCTGATTGATAGCAAAATCACGGTGCTAATATGGAGCAAATCAATTGTTTCTTTTCTTCTACAAGCAACTTCCCTAAAATTGATAATTGGCGATTTTTTAATTGGGTATATAAATCCCTAATTTTTTCCACAAGAACACACACAAGCATAGCAAAATTGAGGGTCGTGAGACTGAGTTAGAGCACAAGATTGATCCAAGACTAGGAGATTGAGTTGTATTGGAAGGCGAGTGAGCAGTATCGACGGTGAAATCGAGCAGCGGCTGTTTGGTCTAACGTCAATCATAAGTTCTCCCTACTTTACTCCTTAATTATCTAGTTTTGTGATTGAACTTGTTATTTATACTTGGATTAATTGAATGAAGTATTATTTTTGAATTTCCTGATTTGTGTTTCATCAATTAAACGCTGAGTTTGATTGTATTTCATTATTGAGTTTGGTATTTATTCAATTCATATGTCCATTTGTTTGTATTACAAAGTTTAATCTTTATACTTGTAGTAGTGCACGATTACTTGTATGAAGTATTTAAACTATGCTAAATTGCTATTAGGCGCGGCGTTTAATAGTCGTTTAGAGTCAATAACTTAATATAGCTAGTGTGAGCGGCTCATATCTTAGTTCTATTAAGTATATGAATTGATCTAATAAAACAAGTTTATTGGGGTTGGTTATATTTTAGCAAGATTCTAGGTTTCTAGTGAGCAAAATATTGAATAGACCGCGGCGGTAATTCGACAACCTAAATGCTAAACTGAATATTGAAGGAGACTATAAGAAAGGGAAGAAGAAGCTAAGATGTCTTTAGTTACTCAATGATCGAATTAAAATGGTGTTAACTTGCTTGTTGTCACTTGTAAATAATAGGTTAGTAGTATCTTTAATTAGTTTAAGTAGTTCTTCGCAATGAAACCCCCCTTCAGTCGTATATATATATATATATATATATATATATATATATATATATATATATATATATATATATATATATATATATATATATATATATATATATATATATATATATATATATATATATATATATATATATATATATATATATATATATATATATATATATATATAGCGTAAATAATAGTGTAACTTTGTATATAATATTTGTTTTCCGAACTTAGTTAAACTTTGATTTTAGTGAATTAGTTAGTCTGTCCTTGGGATCGACCCTACTTATCCTTTACTATGTTTATATTTTTGAGGTTAAGATAGGTATTATAAATTATTAATTTGTTTACGGTAAACGACACGTATCAAATTTTTGCGCCGTTGTCGGGGAGATTTATATAAAAATTGTTATATGTGACTTGAAATCTTGTGAATGGCATAAGGCTGACTTTGAATGCACATATCTCTCAATCTATAAATGGTTTTGATGTGTTTCAAATTGGAGGTGAAATCTTGTTTCAAGAGCTTTCCAACGATAGGTCATATGCCCAATTCCGCAAAGAAACGAGAAAGTTACGCCCGTTTTACGAAGAACTGCCGAGAGCATACCGCGACTCGCGGCAGCCACCGCGACGCACGACCATCACCGCGCCTCGCGGTTTGCGAGACGCGTTTCCGAATTGGATTTTCTTTTTTAGGGTTTTGTGCGGAGTATATTCTAGGGTTTTTGTGCGGGGTTCCTTTTGTTATAAAAGGACCTCTTGGTGTTAATTATTAGACACAACTTATGAAACACTTTTAACCTCTAGAATTTAGGACTCCTTGTAATTATTCTCTCTGTTTTTCTCCATCATAGTGAAGAAGCTCGAATCCCCCATTTGTGGACGTAGGTCTATTTTGACCGAACCACGTAAATCCTTGTGTTCTTTTATTTCTCTTCTTTATTGTTTTCTCATCCTTATTATTTCATTGATTTTGTTCCGCATTAATCAAACAACAACACCCTGATTCCTAACAAATTGGTATCAGAGCTTGGTTGTTTAAGATCTTAGGTGTTTATAGAACGAGTTTGATTCATTATGTCAATGAAATTCAATATTGAGAAATTTGATAGGCAAGTAAATTTTGGCCTATGGCAATTGAAGATGAAAGCCATCTTGGTTCAAAGTGGCTGTCACAAGGCTCTTGAAGGTGCATCCAAAAAGCCTTCGGGTATGACGGATGATCAGTGGGAGGAGATCGATTCAAAGGCACTCTCGGTGATTCATTTAAGCCTATCTAATGAAGTTTTGAGAGAGGTTGCCAAGGAGACAACTGCTGCGGGTTTGTGGTTGAAGTTGGAGTCACTTTATATGACAAAGAGCGTGACCAACCGTCTACTACTCAAATCTAGACTTCATGATCTCAGTCTAGAAGAAGGTAAACCGCTTGAGTCTCATTTAGATGAATTCTTCTCTATTATTATGGATTTGCAAAATATCGATGTTGAGATCGATGATGAGGATATGGCTATTAGGTTGTTGTGTTCTTTACCACCTTCGTATAAGCATTTTCGAGATACTTTATTGTATGGTAGAGATGATTTGAGTTTGCAGGATGTTAAGGATGCCTTAACTCAAAGAGATTTAATTGACAATAAGTTGGTTAATAAATATGCTCAAACTAATGCTTTGGTTGCTCATGGTGTAATGAATTTTGGTAAGAATAAAAGTTGTAACTATTGTCATGTGAAGGGTCATATCAAAGCTGAGTGTTGGAAATTAAAGAAGAAGAATGGGGAAAAGTCCAATGAGGACCAATCCGCAAATATCGCCAACAATGTTCTTGATGATGATCTTGTACTTTAGGGTTACAAGTTTTTGGGTTGCGGTTTCTACGATCTCTTTATGATTGGTGCCCTTTGAGGTCTCTTGGTGAAACGAGAAATCGTGTGGATTTTGCTATGGAGTCTATGATAGATTGTTTTTTGAGTTTTTTGTAACAATTATGCATTAGATTTTGTTCTAGTTATGCTATTTCTTATCTCAAATTTGGTACTTTTGTGTTTTGTTAAGTACAATTGCAATTTAGAAGTTATTGATGTCAATTGGTTTTCTATAATTGCTTGAGTTTATTGTTGAGATGAAGAAGTGTTTGAAGAGAGTTTGGTCAATTTGAATAAGCATGCTTGGCGTTGGTGACTTTGTACTCTCAATCTAGGCCATGTGATGGTTTCGTATACGGAGTTTTGTGTTCGAAGACGCATCAGTACACAGTTTATAGAAGATGTCCGTTCTTGATTGCCTAAAGTGATTAGGCTTATGGAATTTTGTTTAAGGTTGAGGTTCTATGTTTATGGTGAGAATTTTTTTTGGTTTACAGTTCAAGGTGGAGTCATCTTGATTGATCGGTTTCAAGTCAAGGTGGAGATTGTTATTTGTGACTTGAAATCTTGTGAATGGCATAAGGCTGACCTTGAATGCACATATCTCTCAATCTATAAATGGTTTTGATGTGATTCAGATTGGAGGTGAAATCTTGTTTCAAGAGCTTTCCAACGATAGGTCATATGCCCAATTCCGCTGAGAAACGAGAAAGTTACGCCCGTTTTACGAAGAACTACCGAGAGCATACCGCGACTCGCGGCCATCACCGCGCCTCGCGGTTTGTGAGACGCGTTTTCGAATCGGATTTTCTTTTTTAGGGTTTTGTGCGGAGTATATTCTAGGGTTTTTGTGCGGGGTTCCTTATGTTATAAAAGGACCTCTTGGTGTTCATTATTAGACACAACTTATGAAACACTTTTAACCTCTAGAATTTAGGACTCCTTGTAATTATTCTCTCTGTTTTTCTCCATCATAGTAAAGAAGCTCGAATCCCCCATCTGTGGATGTAGGTCTATTTTGACCGAACAACGTAAATTCTTGTGTTCTTTTGTTTCTCTTCTTTATTGTTTTCTCATCCTTATTATTTCATTGATTTTGTTCTGCATTAAACAAACTACAACACCCCGATTCCTAACAAAAATATTCTCTTTCTTCAAAGTTAAATTGAGTTGCTATATTTCTATTCTTAATTTTCTTATCTAGTTATGACAAAAAAAGGAGTATTTGTCTAGTCTAATTGGGGGAGTTGGATATTTCTCATCATATAGTATGTTTCTTGATCTTTGTTTTTGCGTACTATGTGCTTGGTTGTTTCTTTCTTTCACTTTTACTAGTTCAACTTTTACATTTAGGGTGTGGATTATATACTTGATATGTTAGTCAGCTTGTTACTTGTATTTTAGTTTTTTTTCATTAGTTTTGTTCTTTAACTACTGTAACTCTATTCACTTTCTGCATATGGCTTGTGTGAGTAGTTTTTCTTCTTGTTGATAAATCGAATTTTAAAGCCGTAAAGCATATGCTGCTCATTTTCATGTTTACTTAGTATGCTTGGTATGTAGGTCTAATTTTAGCAATAAGAAGTAGCTAGAAAGATTAATGGTATACACTAACCGTGTAACCTACTAAATATGTCATGAAGATCTTGCAAATGACTGTAAACTTTATTAGCGTTGAATTGAATGTATTCACCTATCTGCAGTGTTTCTCTTTCTACTAAAAAAAGACTACCCTTAATGAAAACTTTAGTATAAAAATTAGACAACTTAGAACTCCATGCCAATGAGTAAGTTCTCACAAATTTTATGCATAGCTACATTCCACATAGTCCTTCCTGAAAAGTTATGTTGACGTCTAGCTGTCTGCAAGGGTAAACATTGGCTTCAGATTGGCTGAAATCTTGTAAAACAGGGTTTTCCTTTGTGTCCTATTGTGAGAATTTGAGTGACAGTGTTTAGTTATAATATTTTAGTAGTATATAACATATATGTGTTCTCAGTTGGTATAATTTTCTGTTTTCTAATCTGTTTTAAAAGCTTTTGAATATGATATTAAAGTGGAGCAAGTGTAGTTAACTAGTAGAGTTCTTATAAATGCTCTTAATCCTACAAGTTAGACATTTTATTGCAATAGTAGTATGTCTAATAACTTATAGGACTATTTTCACATACAAAAAAAAATGTTAGCATGATACTTCATAGCTTGCTTATATCAGAATAGTAAGTTAAATTTTATCGTTTTACCAGAATGAGACATTATAACTTATGGCATACTTGCATTGTGCATCTTGCTTAAACTTTTGTTATATGATGAAACCTTTCTTCTTCTTCTCCTTGCAGTAAGATAATAGTGGGTAATGGGTGTATCATGTGTATATAATTTTGAGTATGTTCTTAGTTCCTACATAGAGTGTAGTCAGATTTCCTAACATATTGACTATTCAGTGCTGCTCTTTTAAAACATAAAACTAATATGACATGAAGTATATCTTATCACTCCCATAATTAAAGACACAAACTCCAGCCATAATATCTTCCCTAAATGTCTGACTACACTAATCTCTAATATGCAATTGTTCTAATCACTATCTGTTAATATTATGTTCACCATCACTTAATTTTGTCAAGATAATTCAAAAGAAATTTACAAGCCAGATTTGTTCTCAGAGGTATTATATTATGCAGCACATAGTAGAAAATGCCACTCAATGTCCGGATGCTAGTCCTCTAAATCAGAATCTATAATAGATGTGTGTGTGTGTTTCAAAACAACTGAGCTGAAATATTAATTTTGCATTTTTTTTGGTGCTCTAGTGTCTCTTGTTCTGCTTCCGCATATTTTTGAATGTTTGTTGTAACCTCTGAAACAAGACTTACCATAAAAATGGAATAAGCTTGATCGACTAAGTTACCCAGCATAACTTCTTGGAATTGTAAATTTGATCAAGTTAGTTATGTTCTGTTTAGTTCCACTGCATAGTATGAAACTATGAATACAAAGATTCTCAAGAATTATGTTTGTTACTTACTGATCAGTAACCTGTTTTAAGATTTCAATTTCATATTTAAGACTTAATCTTTCTGTTAATAGGTACATGAACACACGCCTGCGAAGACAATCATTGTTGTTTGATCCAGAAATCGAGCGAACAGCTAGAAAAACAAGGAAAGAATTCTTAGAAAAACAACGAGAAGAACATCTTTATCTTGAGAACTTATTCAAAAACGAAGAGATGGGTGAGGAAAGAACTTTGAAGGAGCTAGCTGCACCTAAGCTAGATGATGAACCACTTGGCATCGTTTTTCCAACCTTGGAAAAACCTCTAAAGTTAAACTCAGGTTTTCTCAACCTTTTACTAAAATTCTATGGGCATGGAGGTGAGGATCCAAATCGATTTCTTAAAGAATTCTTGGTTGTGTGTTTTTCTATGAAACCTGAAGGTATTGATCCTAATCATGTCAAAATACATGCTTTTCCATTTTCACTGTTTGATATAGCTAAAGATTGGTTGTATTCCCTTCCTCCTGGATCAATTACTACGTGGGATGCACTACAAAAAGCTTTTCTAGAAAATTTATTTCCTGTAAGTAGAATTGGATCCATTAGGAAGGAGATTTGTGGTGTTAAGCAACATTCTAATGAGTCATTATATGAATATTGGGAGCGTTTTAAAAGACTTTGTGCTTCTTGTTCCCAACATCAAATTAGTGACCAACTTCTTATCCAATATTTTTATGAGGGTCTTTTAGGTAACGATAAAAATATGATTGATGCGACTATTGGGGGTGCTTTAGTTGATAAAACACCTACGCAAGCCAGGCAATTAATTAGTAACATGGCCCAAAATGCTCGACAATTTGGCTCACATAACGATGTGAAAACAGTAAATGAAATTGACTTAACTTCTGTTAAAAGTCAGTTACAGGAAAATGCACAACAAATAGCCACCCTCACTACATTGATGTCTAAGTTTGTTGGGAATGAATCTAAAGCTAAAGTCTGTGGTATTTGTTTTGATTTTTCTCACTCTACTGATGCTTGTCCTACTGTGCAATCTGAAAATGTGAATGCATTAGGTGGTTTTTCTGGTCAGCCCCAAAGAAAATATGACCCCTTTTCACCAACTTATAATGAAGGTTGGAGAGACCATCCGAACTTAAGATATGGACCTAGACCTCAGTTTACTCAAGCTAATCCTCGACCTTTTGTTCATCACAACCCTCGATCTCAACCTTCTAGCCCTTCCTAAGAAGACTTAGTGAAGCAACTTACCACCCAAATTGGCCAAGTACATAATCAGAATGTTGAGTATCAAAAGAAAACTGATTCCCATCTCCAACAACTTGACACCCAGATTGGTCAAATTTGTACTTCTCTAAGTAATATAGAAAATCATGTGTCAGGCAAACTACCATCTCAACCTTTGCAGAATCCAAGTAAACAAGTTAATGCCGTCTCACTAGAAAGAAGAACCACAATGGATGAGCCTTTAGGACCTTTGAATGAACATGAAGATAATGAAATGCAGGGAAATATAATTTCGTTATTAGATGCAATAAAGGTGGTTCCTAAATATAGTAAACTCTTGAATGACTTTCTCACTACCTCTAACAAACACACAGGAGATGAAGTTTTGAGACCTCTTAGTATACCACCCCCAAAGTGTGAAGACCCTGGATCATTCTGAATTCCGTGTAGGATAGGTGAGACTATTTTTCGACAATGCGTGTTAGATTTAGGATCTGCTGTAAATGTTTTACCCCTCTCTTTATATGACATGTGTAAGATGGGACCATTAAAGACTTGTAGTGAGATACTTACTATGGCTTATGGTAGTAGTGTTTATTCTGTCGGATTATTAGAGAACATTCTCGTTCAAGTCAGGCATATGTGCTTTCTGGTTGATTTTATTGTTATCAATGTAATGCATAATTATGAGATTTTGTTAGGGAAACCAATCCTAAAGACTTCAAAAGCATTAATTGATGTTGCTCACGATTGTGTCACTCTTGAGAGCAATGGAGAGAAAATGAATTTGAATGTATTTGAACAGGATGGTTCTGATATAGAGTCAGGTGATACTAATTATGTTGCTTATTGTCTTGCACAGCTTGGACCGAAAAATTTGGAGATTTTATTAGATGAGATGGTGAACGATGTAGGACTAGAGCACATGTTGATGAATGCTCTAAATGAAATCAATTTGTTTGGATGAAGATAGAAATACGTCGAGCCAACAACGTAAAATAAAGGCGCTACTTGGGAGGCAACCCATGACTGTTCCGTTTTCTTTTATATATTCACTACTTTCTTCCTTTTAAAACCTGTTTTGTTGATTTTTTTTTTCTTTTATTTTCTTTCCTTCTTCATATTCACATAATTTCTTTATATCTTTATTTTAGATTATGATGGTGTTTCTCTTTTGCTATGGGCCTCATTGAATCTGTAAACCAAGAAAATAGCACATGACTAGAGCTTGCCAAGCTTACTGGTGATCTGACCCCTTGCCAAGCATATCAACTACACTAAAAACACACCACTCACTGGTCCAACAACTATTCACAGCACTACAACAACACAGTACCAAGGCATTGTCACCTGCTTCCGTCTTCATCACAAAGCCAGCTAAGTCCTCTCATTCTTTCCTTCATTTTTTTTCCTTTTTCATTGGGGAATGAAAAATGTAAGTGTGGGGGAGATGCATGCTTATTCGATTTTGTGGTGTAGTTGGTTTTGTGTAGAGAAAGAAGTAGAAATAACCTACTTTGAGAGGACATGCTGCCAAATTTTTTTACTAAACTATGCTTTAGGCTAGTATGAGTTATCTTTCTATTGCATTTGCATAGTAGTTTTATTATTGCTGTTTGATTCATATAAAAAATTAAAAAAAAATTGTGCCTATGTTTGCATTAGTTTGAGTATTGTTGCATTTCATTTAGGATTCTACCTCTTTATTTCCTAAGGAATGGCTATTAGTAAAAGTTGATAAGAAATTCTAATCTAAATTGTTTTCAACCAAAAAAAAAGTATGAAGATCAAAGAAAAGCGACAATGCTATGATATATACATGAAAATGTTATAGTTGCATTATTTATGAAGGAATGGTGAATGATATAATATGAAGAAGAAAAAAAATGTAGTTGGAATATGATGTTACATGTATAAAAGGAGTTTGTTGTGACTGAAACATCTTAAGTCATGTATTTTTGCTCCCTTTAGCTTGGCTTCTTATTAACTCCACATTCCTAAATATTATCCCTACCCTTTAAACCTTAGCCACGTTACAACCTGTTAAAAGACCTTTTGATCTTTATGCATTTTGTCACCATCCAAGTGGAAAATTGAGACGATAGACAAGTTTAAAGAAATATGCTTCATTTTTAGTCGACTTGGTTGTAGGTTTGAGTGAATATCATATAACCCTAAACACATGAGAGTTGAGTGATTAATTTATACTTGTGAGGGTCTATTTATTGAACTCAATGCACACAAAAGTGTGAATTCATGCTAGCTATTTTTGAGTTGTGAAGAGAACCATTTTTCATGAAGTACTATGAGTTTTAATAGTTTGAAAGTTCAAATGCTAAGACTATAGCATCTTACTAACACTTTCTCACTGTTTTCGTGACTAACTTTAAAATATTTTAGTTTCTTATTTTGTACTTATTTAATTTAGTTATTTCCAATAAAGAAAATTGAGGTGGAATATTAGTCTTGCATTTAGTATTAGATTGCATGTAGTTCTCTATTAGTAATATTTTGGTCGAGGGCGATCAAAAGCTAAGTGTGGGGGAATTTGATAAGTGCATATATTTCTATATTTTTGGTCCTTAAAATTAGTCTTATAGTTGTCTTCTATGTGTTATTTGATAACTTTTATTGACTTTTACTATTAGTGGGTTATATATGTCTACATTATATTTTATTGAATATTTAGCTTAAATAGTGTGTTACTTTTATTATAGGTTCACATTGGTAAAGGAAGACAAAAAGAAAAAGAAGAAAAGAAGGAAAATAACAAGTGAAGCCTAATCCTACGTGTGGAGCAAAGAAAGAAAAGAGAGTTGACTCCCTTCACATTGTCTCCCACTTTCACAAGTAGATGGCAGTACCAAAGAAATAGTAAACATTCCTATTTCTTTCTTCCATGAACAGAACACAAGAGGATGAATTTATTTCCTCAAATTTTCAAGATCTGATTGATAGCAAAATCACGGGGCTAATATGGAGCAAATCAATTATTTCTTTTCTTCTACAAGCAACTTCCCTAAAATTGATAATTGGCGATTTTTTAATTGGGTATATAAATCCCTAATTTTTCCCACAAGAACACACACAAGCATAGCAAAATTGAGGGTCGTGAGACTGAGTTAGAGCACAAGATTGATCCAATACTAGGAGATTGAGTTGTATTGGAAGGTGAGTGAGCAGTATCGACGGCGAAATAGAGCAGCGGCTGTTTGGTCTAACGTCAATCATAAATTCTCCCTACTTTACTCCTTAATTATCTAGTTTTGTGATTGAACTTGTTGTTTATACTTGGATTAATTGAATGAAGTATTATTTTTGAATTTCCTGATTTGTGTTTCATCAATTAAACGCTGAGTTTGATTGTATTTCATTATTGAGTTTGGTATTTATTCAATTCATATGTTCATTTGTTTGTATTACAAAGTTTAATCTTTATACTTGTAGTAGTGCACGATTACTTGTATGAAGTATTTAAACTATGCTAAATTGCTATTAGGCGCGGCGTTTAATAGTCGTTTAGAGTCAATGACTTAATATAGCTAGTGTGAGCGGCTCATATCTTAGTTCTATTAAGTATATGAATTAATCTAATAAAATAAGTTTATTGGGGTTGGTTATATTTTAGCAAGATTCTAGGTTTCTAGTGAGCAAAATATCGAATAGACCGTGGTAGTAATTCGACAACCTAAATGTAAACTGAATATTGAAGGAGACTATAAGAAAGGGAAGAAGAAGCTAAGATGTCTTTAGTTACTCAATGATCGAATTAAAATGGTGTTAACTTGCTTGTTGTCACTTGTAAATAGTAGGTTAGTAGTCTCTTTAAATAGTTTAAGTAGTTCTTCGCAACGAAACCCCCCTTCAATCGTATATATATAAATAGCGTAAATAATAGTGTAACTTTGTATATAATATTTGTTTTTTAAACTTAGTTAAACTTTGATTTTAGTGAATTAGTTATCCTTTACTATGTTTATAGTTTTGAGGTTAAGATAGGTATTATAAATTATTAATTTGTTTACGGTAAACGACACGTATCATAATGGAATTTTATTTTTGTTATGCTTGAAAAGTTAGGATTTGATAAGAAGTGGATTCATTGGGTCAAGCAATGTATCTCCTCCGTTTCTTTTTCTGTGTTAGTAAATGGTATTCCGGGGTATAGCTTTTTTCCTTCTCGGGGTATTAGACAAGGTTACCCTTTGTCTCCTTATATTTTCATTTTAAGTGTTGAGCTTCTGGCTAGGGAGATTTATGCTCATGCTATGAGTGGGGAAAAACTTTTGGGGGTTAAACTTGGTCAGTCTGTGGTTAAAATTCCTTTTTTGACCTTTGCTGGTGATACTATGTTGTTTGCAAAAGCAACAACTCGAAGTTGTGGCGTGATTATATCCGTTTTAGATAAGTATTGCTCTATGTTAGGGCAACTTGTTATTTTCCATAAGTCTTCTTTTTAGTATACTAAGAATGTGCACTCGGATCAGTGTTTATTCAGGCTAATTTGTCCACAAAAGCTAATTTTCAAATACACAATTTTTTTTGCTAATGTCTTATGTCCATTCGGAGTTAGATAAAAATTATAGGAATTTCTTTTTGAATAAAAGTCCAGGAGCTGGTTCGTCTAACCTGATTGGTTGGGATAGAATATGCATTCCTAAAAAATATGGTGGCTTAGGGTTTCGTAAAGCTAATGTTAGTATGTTCCTTCTAGTAATTGTTCATGGCAATGGAAAAAATTAATGTTTATTAGAGAAGTTTTCAAGAAAGGTCTCCGTTGGATTGCTAACTCTGGAAGTAAGATTTCCTTTCGGGATGATAATTGGGTGTTTCCATATCCAATTTCGTCTATTTGCTCTCCGGTGGTTGGTATGGAACATATTAAGGTGTGTCGGGATATTAATGAATTTAGACAATGGGATAAGGTTTTATTGGTGACCTTAGTCTCTGATGCTGTTTGTCAGGCCATTCTTGGAATTTTCCTTCCGTCTCATTTGGAAGATGATTATCTTGTTTGGGGGCTTAGTCCGGATGGAGAGTATTCTGTTAAATCTGGTGCTTTCTTGGTGCAAGGTTTAGCTATTGATCCCCCGCCTCCTAAGACTTTTATTTGGTTTTGGAAGCTTCTTGTTCCTCCTAAAATTAAAAAAAATTCTCTGAATTTGTATGGATGGGTTGCCTACTAAGGTTAGGCTTCAACGGAGCCATGTATTCCTTCCGCAAGAATGTTGTTTTTTGTAATTTTCACTCGGAAGATGTGAATCATCTTCTTTTTCTTTGTCCTTTCATTCAAGATGTAGTTCAGGTTCTCCATGATTTGTTTGGTTGGTCTTTCATTCCGGTAGGGCCTTTTTCAGATAATGTTGTTGGGAATTTAAACCATATTAGATTTGTGTGCTCTTCAGAAGATCTTCTTCATCTTTGTTCTATGTATGGTATGTGTGGTTCCAGCGTAATAAAGTCATTTTTCAAGAGGGTGTCTCCTCTCCTGTTGGGCTAGCTTTTTCAATCTCAAAGTTTGTTAAAGATTGGGAGTGTTCTCGTGTTAGTGAAGATGTGTGTGAGCTTCTTCTTCTTGGGGTTCGCAGTCTCGGGTGTGTTCAGGTAATATTGCTTGGTCTCCTCCGTCGAATTTGTGGTCTAAGCTTAATTTTGATGGTTCCAAGTTGGAGAATGGTCAAGCGTCATTTGGTTTCAATATTCAGAATCATTTAGGCGAGTTGTGTCTTGCGGGGGTGATGGTGCTTTCTTCAGATTGCTCCATTCTTAAGGCGGAGGCTTGGGGGCTTCGGGAAGGTGTTAGGGCTGCTCACTTTCTTAAAATTAATTCTCTGGTTGTTGAAGGGGATAACTTGGTTGTTATTAATTCGATTCGGCAGTGTTGGAAGATTCATTGGGAAATTAATTCTTTGATTGTGGATACTTCGGAGGAGCTCAAGAAGTGTCAATGTCATTGCTTTCGGGAAGCTAATCAAGAGACAAATTTTATGGCTCATAGGGGTCATGATGCTCGTTCGCTTTTGTATTGGTTTTCTTCTTATGATTTACTGTTTTCTACCATCATCCGAAATGATGTTGTAGGCTAGTCCTATCCTAGGGGCCAGTCCTATTGTGTTTCTCCTTACCAAAAAAAATAAAAACAAACAAAAAAATCTTACTAAAGATATTTGTAACGATTGTCAGAGTTGATGACGTTAAAATACAAAAGTTAAGGCCTGCGTGACCAAATGTTTTGTTTTATTAATTAAAATTCATTCATTGATTTTAAATTCATATGACATCTACATTAGAATTCAACACTAACAAATACATATTAAAATGAAATAAATACAATCTTATTATGGCAAAACCACGATCCTTAAGGAGATCTAACACTTCTGAAAACCGTCGTCTTTCACATCATTGTCTGATACAACTTTCTACAAGGGGATTTATCGATCTTTTGTAGTTTTGAAGTTAAACTGGATTTGCTTCAAGTGATTGTAAACGAAGTACTGACATATGTTGCAATCTCGCAACAAATTCCGATCAACAAAAATCAACCTTTAGAATCACACAGAAAACCAAATTAAAGTCTTCAAACTCTCACATGGAGAGAGATTAAGCCCAAAATATAGGTAGATATAACCCAATATATGGGTAGACTAACTCTCCATTAGAGAGAGACTGAACTTTATTAGAAACAATAACATAAAAATTAGTAACAAAAAGAAAAAAGGGCTTACCACCGTCCAAAAGGGTGGTAGTAGCCCCTACATTGAAAATTAGGGTTTTGTGGAAGAGAAGAGATAAGAGAAAAAAGAGGGAATGAGGCGCTAGATGCGTAAGATGGCTGCCATGAAGTGTTTCCCTTAGGCTTTTATTTCACTTGCTACATTTTCTTATTAATGGATGTCTTTTTTACTTATTATAATTTTTTATCTGGCTATTATAGTCCATCAAAAAGTAGCAATATTCTCCATTATCATTGTAGTCTTGGTACCTATAACTCTCAAATATTTGCCATTTTCCTATAAAATTATGGTACTCACCACACATTTTCTTCCTTCCTAAATACTTGTGCCCATAACAATTAATGTAGCAAGTAATTAATGATAAAGTACTACTTTCGTCCGAGGATCTTTCGCAATTCCTTTATTTTTCCCTTACTACCTATGTATCTTTTTATCTTTCCTACTTTGATTGTGTGTGTTTTAATGCAGTTCTTTTACCATAAAATCATTCAATACAGATTAGTAAAAATTATAACGATTGAATATTTATAAATTATTCATTGAGACGAATCAAACAAGAGTACATGACTATATTTTTTTCTTATACATTGAGAAGAACTTAGAAGATTATCTCTAATTATAAATAGTGTCAAGATTTCAAGTAAAAAAGATAAAAAGATGCCGAAGGAGTATTTCTTAACCACGTGATCTAAATCTAAATCTAAATCTATATAGCATGGATTTTCTGAGAGCATAGAGTGCACCACCTAAGCATGTCATGCAATTTTTTTTATTTTTTAGAATAATAGAGTTTAAATAGAGAGTTTCGAATAAGGGAAATTTAGAGTCTAATTTTGAATAAATAACCTAAAATATCATACTATGTAAATTGAATATTTTAGCTACATAATTTGGAATATTATAATATCATTCCATTAGAGAGTGCTCAAATTTGCTTTAAAATAAGATCCATTTACAATATAGTTTTACAATTTATGAAAATATATCTCAAGTGTTAGGATCCACACAGACTCAGCGACTTTACTTCAACATCTCACTGCATCTTATACTTCAGATATCTTCATCCGACATACCATCGCAAAGATACAAGCGCTTGCTGCTACACTTGAAGGGTGTGAGATTATTAAGGTCCATCGAACACAGGTTAAGAGGGCACATGATCTGGCCAAAGCCAGCAAGCTGGATAGATCGTATTTCTTATGTTTCTAGTTTCTTTTGTTTGTTTTGTACGTTTTCGCGCTGTCAAAAAAAATATATGCATTGCATAGGTTTCAAAAACTAGTTTGAAATAATAGAAGAAATACCATACAATAATTTCAGAAGCCCGGCATGCACCAATAACCAATTAGGCAATTACTATGCTTGGACTAAAATGCTTTAAAACGTTAAAAAATTAGAAAAATTAACACTGTATATAATGGCACATCAATCATAATGTTACTATGTATAAACATTCAGAGAAGACATACGGGGAACAAAAGTCAAAGATTCCGACATAAATAATAGACTGAACAAGATAATTTCACCTAACTTTATAACCGAGTGTATATCGGATGTAATATGTTACACCATAATTTATTGTGTAACATGTTATACCATAACTTATTGTGTAACATACATAATAACATAGACTCCAACAAGAATGACATGTACTATACAAATAATGACATGAATCTCATATCTTTCTGACATTTATTTCATGTCATTTGAGTTCTTTTTACAAAAAAACGGTAGTTTATGAGTTGTTACACCATAAATTATGGTGTAAGAGTTACACACAAGAATTTGTGCTTTATAATACCTCTATTTTCTAGTTGCAATGTATTTTTGCACAAATATTAAGAAAGAGGAGATAGAGTAAAATTTGACCCGATTCCCCATACTTTTTGCATGTGTGGGTAGGTAAAGTGAAGATAAGTTGTCAAATTGCCTCAAAACCTAAAAATGAAAATTGTTGCAACTAAAAAAACAGAGAAAGTATAAATAAAAATAAGTACGACACACCCTTAACGGCTCAAAGTAGAGGTGGCCAATGAACGGTTTGGGCGGGCTGTACAGCGGATTAAAGCGAGATAGGCTGGATCGCCAAGGCCCAGGATTGGACCATGAGTTTAACGGGCTGGTCAGGCTGGTCTGGTGGGCCAGTTTGCTTGACCCACAACAGTTGGGCTTTGGTGGTTCATGAAGCGGGTTTGGCGGGCCATTAGCGGGGTTTTGTATAAAATAAAACTGTTTAAACAAATTAATTAAGCGTGAGTCGATGAGTCAGGTTAATGCCATATTAATATATAACATTTATCATGTAATTTTGGCCGTATTTATTTTGTTATCATAATATTAAATATTTTACACTTGGAAAGTAATTTAAATAAATAACGATTAGTAATTTTCATGATCAATAATGTTTATTTTTATTGTCATTACATCTTAGCCATTACAATCTATACTTTCATAGTAATTCAACTAAAAATGAATAGACATATTAACGGTTTAGCAGGCTGGGCTTGGCTGAGCTAGTTCGTGGGCTAGGCTGGGCGGTTTTGCCAGCGCGCTTTCATGGGTTGAAGTCAAGAAATAAACCTGTGGCCCATCCAATAATTTCACAGTTTTCACGGTTCTCAATCGGGCTGTTCATGGGCCTACCTCACATGGTAAACGAGGTGGGCTGGATTGACCCGGACCGTTGGCCACCTCTAGCTCAAAGACTCCTATAAAAACAGCGCCATAAACTGCATAACTCCAAAGCTAAAAAACATATAAAAATATAGAAAAAAAAGAGGGAGAAAAGATGGAGGATAGTTCCCTTACTTAATACTGGCAAATTATTCTGCTAGTAATATTAACAATAATAACTCTGATTGCTGCACAATTTAGTGCAAGAAAGAGTACAAAAACCCAGCAAAATTCAAGCAACTTCCTCAACCAAAAGGGGCATTACCCTTCATAGGGCACTTACATCTAGGCCAGAAAAAAGTTGACCCAACCCGATAACCCAACCAGAACCCGACCTGAAAATAGCGGGTTTGGGTTGAGTTTTCCAACCCGATTAGTTAAATGGGTCGACCTGAACCCGACCTGGAAAATAAATGGGTCAGATTCAGGTCGAAAATTCTAACCTGAAAATGACCCATCTGACCTGAATTTTAAATGAGCCAAATTTAATGAAAATCCGAAAAGGTAGGGAATGGGGGTTGTCCAGCCCAAAACCTAACCAGCCCAATTCCTATTCTTTCTCACTCACATATAAGCCTAACTTAACCCTAATTCTTCATTTCTAACAATCATCCTCTCAATCTCTCTCCTCTTCCCTGTTCTTCCACAACAAATTGCTTGAGCTCAATCGGGTATCCTGCTCAATCGGGTATTCTTTCCTTCTTTTCTTTGTTTCGTTTGTATTTCGTATTTTTGTATTTCTTTGTGGCTCTTCTCTCTCCTTTCATATTTCTTCTCAATTCTTCCTTCTCTTTGTTTATGCATTTAGTATTTTCGTACCTATTTGTTGCTTTTCTTTGTTATTTTTTTCCGCTATATTTCTATTATTCAAGAAGCTTTTTCTATCTTTAATATTTTGTTCTTTTTTTTCTAAATTTCTATTTTTATTTTCTATTATTTTCAATATTCTACGCTTGGATTTTTTTTGTGCGTTTTTTCAAGCTCTTTTGGTTGTCTTCATTTTTTTAATTTTATTTATGTATTTTTGTTATGCCTTTATTTTTTTTGTATTTTGTAATTTGTAGTTCATGTCTTCAGAATTTTTGATCTTCTAAATTGAGCTTCATTTTTTCATCTCATTTTGTGCCTGATTTTTCTACATTTTTAAGCCTTCATTTCTTCTCTTATGTCTTTTTTTTTTCTAGTTTATTAATTTATATGGATTCTTGTTTTTTTTCCAGTTAATATGGGCTATGGCTGATGACAACTTAAAGGAGCAAATTCAGCTTTCTTCAGAAGCAAAAGAGGAGATTTTCTGATTGTATTAAGGCTACATTTATCTTGTTTATTTTTATGAAACTTAGCTGAAAATAGGTTGTAATATTTCTATGACTATTTGTTAGCTTGAAGCTTTGAATGGTTTGTAACATATTTAGTGTGACAACCACCAAGTATGAACTTGTTAGTAATTTAGGGAAGCAGGTTCTAATTTCTATTTTCATTTCAAGGTGGTGCATTTTTGTTTTATGCATATCATACTGAAAAAAACATATCAGTTTTTGTGGGTTCGGGTCAACCTGAAAAAAAACGGGTCAGACAGGTTCAGGTTGACCCATCTAAAAGTAGTTTTAAAAAAATCAGGTCAAACAGATCAGGTCGGGTTGACCCGATAAGTTTCAGATTAGGTTAGGGTTAAAGATCTTGACCCGAATATAGAAACCGATCAGGTTCAGGTCAGGGGGCATCCAACCCGATTATAGGTGACCCGAACACGAACCTGACCCAACCCGACCTGATTGCCAGGCCTACTTACATCTTCTAGGTGGCAAAAGTACCATAGCCCGAACACTCGGAGCTATGGCTGACGAGTGCGGGCCCATCTTCGGGCTCCGCCTTGGCCAACAGCAAGCCGTAGTCCTCAACTCGAAGGAGGTGGTTCAAGATTGCTTCGTCAAAAACGATGCAGTCACTGCAACAAGGCCCACGATGTCCGTGAGTAAGTACTTCGCTTATAACTATGCGTCTTTTGCTATCTCTCCTTACGGCAAATACTACCGTGATATCAGAAAGATATCAACCGTTGAGCTTTTATCAATGAAAAGGCTCGAAAAAATGAAGCATGTTCGCGCTTCAGAGGTGAACTCCTGCATCAAAAATCTGTTCAAAAAATGCAGAAAACTAAATAACAGCAATTTCCAAACTGGTAAAATTTCGTTATGTAAGTGGTTTGAGTACAGTAGTTTTAATATTGTTGTTAGTATGATAGTTGGGAAGACAATTTCTCCTGAATTATACGACAAAAATGGTACGTTTGCTTCGCGATTTCTGAAGTTGATGGGAAGAGCTACATATGTTGCTGGGGTTCCTGTGCCTTCGGATTTCATACCGTGTATCGAATGGATGGATGTGATGGGATATATTAGGGATATGAAGGATATTCATAAGGAGATAAACATGATTATTGGGCATTGGCTTGAAGAGCATATTTTACGAAGGAAACAACATGAAGATGGCTTTGAAGATAATGATTGATAGACTTAAAAATAGGAAAGCTAGGAATATGGGAAAGCTTTTTATTCACTCACTCAAAACTCATTACAACAATGATCTTTTATAAGACTTGAAAAACATAACTGACTTAGCTAGGAATTTGGAATGTCCCCCATTAATAACTTCATAATTAGAAACCTTTGTAACTGATAAGAAATCCACAGTCATAGGATTTGAATCGATCCTCAACAATGATTTCATGGATGTAATGCTATCAAATCTTACGGAAGGTTGTGTGATGTCTGGCTATACTAGGGAGACCGTCATCAAAGCAACAACACTGGTATATTCTAATCCATGACCGACACTCTTTCGCTCTCAATTTATTTTATACGATTTGACTTTCATGGTTTCAAGACACATCTGATTATTTGTTTCTTTTTGGTGTTGACAGCTCCCATTTATAACTTTAGTTATATTAAACTTATTAGTATATTGTAGACCCCATGGTTGCGAGAATATTAAACTTATTTTGTTTGATGAAATTAGGTTAGGACATGGTGGACTAGTAGCATAGGTCGTTATTACTTATTAGAGTAAATATATGTAATATATTCAGCATCCTTAATTAGAGTTAATGTAATTATGTTAAGTAGGTTTTGTACTCTTCATATATATAGTGTGAATAATATACCCAGCCTCCCAAGGGAGTATTTCATATCATTCATACGTCTAACATGGTATCAGGCCATTAAACCTCGGCCGCGCCGTTGTCTTCATCTTCTTCCTCCACTCATCTTTCATGGCACCCGAAGTTTCTTCTCCAACCCATGACCCTCCCTCCTCGGTGAGCCATGCTTTTCATCCTGCTTTGAGCGTTACAAACGTCAAAGCCTTGATTCTTTTGGTTCTTGATGTCGATAAAGTTCAGTACACTCCATAGGCAACACTCTTCCGCAACACCGCCAAGGCCTATAACGTCTTGGATCACATCGACAACACGGTAAAGAAACCAAAGGACATTGATGATGCTTTATGAGATCGCTTAGATGCCATTGTTTGCCAATGGATGTATGGCACAATCACTACTGATCTCCTTCTCAACATTTTGGACGACAAATCCACGGCAATGGAAGCATGGGAACGGTTACGTAATATTTTTCAAGATAATAAGGGCACTCGGGTGGTGCATCTCGAGAACCAATTTGGTACTATACATCTCTCTCAATTTCCATCTCTTGCTGATTATTGTCAGGCTCTTAAGGCCTTATCTACCCAACTTGCGGCTATAGATCATCCTATTTCCGAGGAGCGTTTAGTTCTTCAACTAGTTGGTAAATTGACTACCGAATACCGTATGGTTGCTACCCTTATTCAGCAATCATCTCCTCTTCCTTCGTTTGATAAGGCGTGTTCCATGCTTGAGTTGGATCGCGTGAGTCGCGAGAAAACCGACATTTCTTCTACACAAAATGATGTGGTTCTTCTGGCCAGAGATTCTGGTTCAAAGCCGCCATCTCAGGCGGTCCATGGTGGTGCTGGCGGCAACCGTCAAGGTGGTGGCAAGCATGGCAATGGTTATGGCAAACTCAAGGGGAAGTATAAAGGGAAAAATAATTCCCACCATTCCGGGTCACAGGGGCGTAATACTCCTCAAAATCAAGCCCCACAATTTTATTTCTCTCCTTGGGCTTCTTAATGGGCCCAACAGATGATGTATCCGCCTTGCCCATATCCATCACGCCCTGCAAATCAGTGGCAGCAGGTTCCGGGTCAGCAGCAAGGGGTTTTGGGCCCTACTACACGTGCTTATTAGCCCACACAACAAGCTCTCCTTGCTCCAGGCAGCTTTCAACCCACCGAATTGCCCACCTTTTTCAACACTTTGTCTCTTCAACCTCCGGACTCCAATTGGTACATGGATACTGGTGCCACCTCTCATCTTATGAATAACTCAGGTATTGATTCTTCTATTGCCAATTGGCGTACTTTTAATTCTCACATATTGGTTGGTGATGGTTCTAAAATACCAGTTAAGGGTTCAGGCACTTCTTTTCTTCCGCTTTCCAATCATTCCCTCACTGTCAAAAATATTCTCTATGCTCCTAAAATCATCAAAAATCTAGTTTCCGTCCGTCAATTCACTTCTGATAATTTTGTTTCTGTTGAATTTGACCCGTTTGGTTTTTCTGTGAAGGACCTACGGACGGGGAGTCGGGGACAATATTGACCAGGTGCAATAGTGTGGGCAATCTCTATCCTGTGTCTTCCACTCCATCCACTTCATCCTCTTCTGCTTTTGCTGCTATCTCTCCTCAAGTGTGGCACAATCGTTTGGGACACCCTGGATATCAAGTTATTAGTTTTCTCAAGAATAATGATTTTATTCAATGTAATAGTGTTAAGAATCTTTCTGTTTGTCATGGATGTCAATTAGGCAAACATTGTCGTCTTCCTTTCTCTATTTCATTGACTAAGACTTATGCTCCTTTTGATATTATTCATACCGATTTATATACCTATCCTCTTAATAGTACTACTGGTTTTCGGTATTATTTGCTATTTCTTGATGATTTTCTCATTATGTGTAGGTGTTTCCTCTCAAAAATTAATCTGACGTGTTCTCCACTTTTGTGCGTTTTCATACTTATGTTAAGACTCAATTTGGTCTTTCTATTAAAGCTCTTCAATGTGATAATGGACGTGAGTATGACAATGAGTCTTTCACTTTCTTATCTTTTACCCATGGTATGGTTTGGCGCCATTCGTGTCCCCATACGTCTTCTCAAAATGGAAAAGCAGAACGTATGATACGCACTCTCAATAACATTTGTCGGTGTCTATTGTTTCATGCATCTCTCCCTCCTTCCTATTGGGTAGAATCTTTACATATGGCGACATATTTAATAAATATTCTTCCTACCCATCTCTTAAATAATCTCACTCCTATGCATATTCTCTTTAGCAAAGCACCTTCTTATGATCATATTCGTACTTTTGGTTGTCTTTGTTATCCTAATCTCTCATCTACATCTCCCCACAAAATGAGTCCACGTTCCACTCCTGCATTTTTCTTGGTTATCCCCTTTCTCATAGAGGATATCAATGTCTAAATCTCGCGACAAATAAAGTAATCATATCAAGACATGTTGTTTTTGATGAATTTACTTTTCCTAATTCCTCTACCTACACTCCAAAATCTTCAGATTATGATTTTTTGACTCATGATTTTGAGTCTACTCCCCTTATTATTTCGCGTCCCACTAGTTCTATGGTCCAGCTTCCTCCTAGCCCAAACAATTCTCTCTCTCTCATTGCGCCGGATCAACAGGACCCCACGCTGATCCTACTCCCACTTCTGTTGGAACGGACATGCGTGCTGGGCATTCTATGCCTTTGGATTCTTGTGGGCCTGCTGCGTTAGCCACAAAATCTCCTCCCAGCAGGTATGTTTATTTATGCATGCCCCTCGTGAGCCTCTTTCATGCTCTTAAGCGTATCATTCGATATCTTAAGGGTACTGTTGACTATGGCATGCATTTCTCCTCGGCTCCTGCTACGGGCCTTGTCTCTTACACTGATGCAGATTGGGGCGGATGTCCCGATACTCGTCGCTCTACTTCAGGCTACTGTGTGTTTCTTGGTGATAATCTTCTCTCTTGGTCCTCTAAGCGACAAGCTATCTTGTCTCGATCTAGTGTTGAGGCTGAATATCGGGGTGTGGCTAATGTGGTTGCAGAGATGGCATCGATTCGTAATCTTCTTCTTGATCTTCATTGTCCCTTGAAGCGGTCTACCGTCGTCTATTGTGATAATATTAGTGTTGTATATATGTCTCATAATCTTGTGCAACACCAACATACTAAGCATGTGGAAATGGACATCCACTTTGTACGTGAAAAAGTTGCCCTTGGTCATATACGTGTTCTTCATGTGCCCTCATCTTCTCAGTTTGCTGATATTTTCACCAAGGGCCTTCCTCAACCATTGTTCACAGATTTTCGATCCAGTTTGAGCATCCGTCCTCCTCCTGCTCTAATTGTGGGGGTGTATTAGAGTCAATATATGTAATATATTTAGTATCCTTAATTAGAGTTCATGTAATTATGTTAAGTAGGTTTTGTACTCTTCATATATATAGTGTGAATAATATACCCAGCCTCCCAAGGGAGTATTTCATATCATTCATACGTCTAACAGTCGTGAACTTATTCTCATATATATAAGGCGTTGTTTGGTTGACATATACATATGGAAAGTTCTCATGGGAAGTAGAACTTCCTAGGAAGCAAAATATATCGAGCTTGTTTAGTTGGCAGTAGTAAGTTGCATAGGAGGTTCTACTTCTTAGAAAACAGAGGAAGTTACTTATATAGGGGACCAATGCAAGGTAATAAGTAGAATTTTTCATGAGCAACCAAACAACTTTTGACACTTTCAAAGAATTGAAACTTCAAAGGAAAAACAATTTCCTAGAAAATACTAATTCTCACTTTCAACCAAAAACAACACTCAGAGAAAGGCTAAAATCAAGTAATTATTAGCTATGTAAATATGAGATAGAGAAAATTGTATATCAAACATTTAAATATCTAACAATTACGTTTTTAGCCATTTTCATTTGATATAAATAAACTCTTAATAAGCCTTTAAATTTGATATGAATAAACTCTTAATAAGCATTTTATTTTTTTTACTATACATATATAATGATAATCCTATATGCCAAAGATTAGATTAATTTTTCAAAATAATTCACCTAATTCCCCTCTTTAAGCCTCGAGTTCATGGACCTTTCTTTATTTTAACTGATGTTGGCTTGATTGGTCCAAGGATTTGATATGTGGACCGAGGATGGTGGGCCGGTTGATATGTCTGAAGGGTTGGGCATGGTTATGCCCAGGGCAACTCCAATACAAGCCATCCTTGCGGCCCGTTTGCCTACGAAGTTGTATGATGCCTTGTAAATTCGCAGTTTAATGAACAGCAAAGTGATAGCAATTGTCACCTATCAAAGACACTACGCTATCATGTAATATTGTAGCATCTACCCTTCTCCCTATTATGCTATTTGCTTTGTTATATATATATATATATATATATATATATATATATATATATTATACTCTAAGGAAAATTGAAAAAAGAGTGTAAAAAGTGGGTCCACTTGGTTTCTTTACTTTTTTTTATATTGAGGATAAAGAGTGGGTTTATTATATTTTAAGGGAAATGGAAAGCATGAAAGAGAGAGAGAGAGAGGATGATTATATAATAATCACAACTTTTGAAATTCAATTATATATCTTGATATATATAGTCAAAAAATACTGTCAGGCGAAATCTTGTTATATGTCTTGTTAAATTTTTTTTGTTATCATCTACCATGATTTACACATAAGAATAAACATAGTCATGTTTTTTCTAAAAAAATATAGTCGTGCGAGATCTTGTTATATGTCTTGAATATCTTGATATAAATTTTCAAAATATCAAACTTTTTTATAATTTTTAATTACAGATGTTTAAAGATTTTAATGGTCAAAGTTGTGTTGTTGGAAGGCATGAGACTCAAAATGTTGCATTTATTATGGAAAGGTGGAAGTATAAAATGTTGCGAGATTGTAATTAACTAAGGACAGGTTAGTAATTCACCTTTAATTGGGTTGTTAGCCAGGTTTAAAGTGGATTAGGGTCAGTAAGTATAATTGCTTAAAGTAGGATGTCACTTGGTATAAATCTTTTTTTGGGCTGCCACCAAATAGAAAAATTGAAAGTAGCAGGCCACTATGTAGAATTTCCCTAAAATCAAACTCACCTAAACTTCATTTTATGGTTGGGTTCAGTTAGGAATTCTACTTATATGAGAACGTAAGAATACGTACTAAGTATTGATATTTTTTACCAACAAATAATTCATTTTAGCTAAAATATATTCATTTTCTTTTCTCTTGTAGGACTACTCTTCCTAAAAAATAACATTGTAAGAAGAATAATTATTTTATTGTTTTCACATTTTTACATATCCGAACAAGATTCTCAGTGTCTGCCTTCATGGTGCGCCAATAATAGCCTACTCGGAGTGCTTTGTAGGCGAGCGATCTGCCTCCCAAGTGGTGGCCGCATGATCCTAGGTGAATCTCTCGCAAGATGAGCGCGTATTTGACTATCTCATTGTAAAGGTTTAACTGAAAAATATTTTGAAATAGAAGAAGTCGCCAACAAGTCTTTAAAGGAATACTCATAAACCTAATTGCATATTGGGAAATAGTAGGGACAAATTAGGGACTTATCCAGCGTAGTTTTCCCTGTCATGACTCTATGAGTGGTCATTCAACCAAAGATTGAGTTCGGGGTGAGGGTACTAATATTATCAGGAATGGAATTCGCTCATTGCTGGCCTCTACTTATTTTGGTAAATAATCAAGGTCCGCAAGTAAGATCCACATATTACATCTTTTGGGGAGTCTGATTTAGAGGAACCACCACATATATAGGAAGCCTCCACTTTGGGTAAGCTTGTCTTGAAGTAGATACTATAAGCCTTGATTAGAAGGTATTTAATTGTCTTGAATTAAGCGTTCAGAGCTGCATTTAAAGTTTTTTCGCTGGGGAGTTGATGCAGGCAAAGTCAGATATCGTTAGAGATCATAGAATTATCAGATAATCCTTTCGGGACAAGGAGAGTTTGAGTTGGAAAATAATTAAAAAGGTCTTTTGTATGAATTAAATAAATATAGGTGGAAAAAATTTGACGTGGCTAGGTTCAGACTCGAGTCTATGACGGGATCTAGAATAGAGTATACTTCTGAATCCTCCAAAGTCAAATCATTAGACCTTGATTTTTTTTTATTGAAGCGGTCGGAACTCGAGATGAGGATTCCTACATATCCTTGTGGAATCAAAGCATTCGTAGTTCTGCATCTGATTTCTTTTTTTTCTCTTTTCTTATTTCATTTTATTTGCGCCCTAACTTTTGCCTAGGCCACCCTTTCTGGTTTTCAACTTAGCGTGCTTGGGCATACCTTGAATAAAGAGTTAGGATTGGATATGAAGGTTGAAAGGTTTTAGGGTTTAGATGAAGGTTTAATTGTATAGGCTAAGAGGTAAGGGTTAAGGTTTTGATGGATTGAAAGGTTTTTAAAATTTGAAATGCCCCTAGCTTGACTCTTATTTCTTTACCTTTGGCTTTTTCATTTTGCATTTTTCATTTTGCTTTGTGCAATTTCGTTCGCTTTTGCTTTCTTTTTTTTTTGCACTTTGAATTTTTCACTTTTTTACGGTTTTTTCACCAAGTAACCCCGAGTTTTTCAGAAAATTCACCAGATACCCTCACACTTTTCAAAATTCACTAGGTACCCTCGAGTTTCATGGTAATACATCAAAATGCCCTTCATGACTAACGACGGTTAACTCTATTAGTCATTGGTACTCGTTTTGATGGGCTTCTCCAAGTTTGTGCCCTCTAAGGGTCGTCGATGGCGCCCGTTTTTTCAAAAAAAGTCATTTTGGCGGTGAAATCGATCGTTTAAGATCGCCTCGGGAAGCGTGTCCAGAATACCGTCGTATTGATACTCGTTTTGATGGGTTTCTCGAAATTCGTGCCCTTTGAGGGTCGTCAGGCAGCGTCCGTTTTTTCAAAAAAAGTCTTTTTGGCGGTGAAATATTGGGTTTAAGATTGCCTCGGGAAGCGTACCCAGAATATCGTTGTATTGGTACTCGTTTTGATGGGCTTCTCGAAATTAGCGCCCTTAACATGTCGTTGGTGGCATCCGTTTTTTTTAAAAAAGTCGTTTTGGCGGTGAAATCGGACGTTTAAGATCGCCTCGGGAAGCATGCCCAGAATACCGTCATATTGGTACTCGTTTTGACGGGCTTCTCGAAATTCGTGTCCTTATGGGTGTCGTTAGTGGCGTCTGTTTTTTTTAAAAAAAGTCGTTTTGGCGGTGAAATTGGCCATTTAAGATCGCATCGGGAAGCGCGCCCAAAATACCGTCGTATTGGTACTCGTTTTGATGGGCTTCTCGAAATTCGTGCCCTTTAAGGTTCGTCGGTAGCGTCCGTTTTTTTAAAAAAAGTTTTTTGGCGGTGAAATATAGAGTTTAGGGTTCGGAAGTTAGGGGGAGGGGTTAGGGGTTAGGGAGAGAGAGACGCCGTTAGTTATAAGGGGTTTAAAAAAATTAGGGTTAATGATTAATGGAGTTAACCGCCGTTAATCATTAAGGGCATTTTGATGTATTATCATGAAACTCGGGGGAACCTGCTGAATTTTGAAAAGTACGAGGGTACCTGGTGAATTTTCTGAAAACTCGGGGGTACTTGGTGAAAAAAACGGCTTTTTTATTTTGGCTGACATTGATTTCATTTATGTAGTTAAGGGTTTAAATGAGATGAGACAGCTCACGAGCTACTCGAGATCGACTCGGTCAAAACTCGACTCGAGTAGGCTCGACTCGATGACTAACGAGTTGAGCTGAGCTAATACCTACTCGACTCGAAAAGCTCGCAAGAAACTCGAAAACAAATTATATATAATACTTGTAATTTCAATAAATAATTCTCAAACTTTTTCAAAGAATTTTATTCATGAAATAAAATATATACTAATATAGAAAATATTTTCATGGTGGACTTTAATCATAGTCTGTTTTTGTGTGGTTAACACGTCGAGCTCAAGATTTTAACGAGCCTTAGCCTTGGCTCGGCTCGAAAGCTCATGAACAAACTGAAAAATTATTAAAAACGATATTTCATGTAAAATATTAAATTTCCCACATTAGTTTTTATAATGTAAACAATTGTTTTTTTTCAATATAAAATGTTACTATTATAGCTATCTTTATTGTTTAATTTTAGTTGTCCCACATTGGTTGGGAATTTTTTTTTAAGTTTGTGTTCTTTTATAAATGGAACAAAAACTATTTGTTGCATTTCTTCATTGGGTGGATACTATTGTTTTGTTGCATTTCTTCATTGGGTGGAAACTATTGTTTTCTACCAAAGTTTGTTTCATAAAGTCCCACATTAGTTGGACAATGAAACACTAATTTTTTTCCTCTATAAAAGGCTACTCTAAGTACCTAACTCAAAGTACATGGATTGACTCAAGTTTGAGTTGAGCCTTATTATTTAATTTTAGTTGTCTCACATTGGTTGAGAAACAAAGTTTAAGTTTGTATTCTTTTATAAATGGAACAAAAACTATTTGTTGCATTTCTTCATTGGATGGATACTATTGTTTTCTACCAAAATTTGTTTCATAAAGTCCCACATTGGCTGGACAATGAAACACCAAATTTTTGCCCCTCTATAAAAGGCTACTCCAAGTACCTTACTCGAGGTACATGGATTGACTCAAGCTAAGTTTGAGTTGAGCCTTGATTCGAGTTCGAGTTTTGAGTTGAGCCTTGTGGGAATTAAACCCCAACATCAAGGATGGAAAGCACAATCCTAACCACTAGGCCAAGTATATATATGTATATATACATACACACTCCCTCCTTTTTTTTAAAGATCTACTCAGTTAATGTGGATTCACACTTTAAGGCAAATTGGATAAAGAGTATAAAAAGTGAGTCCAATTAGTTTCTTTACTATTTTTAGTGAGGAGACAGAGTGTGGGTTTATTATATTTTAAAGGAGATGGAGAGCATAGAAGAGAGAGAGTGTGGGCCAAGGATGATTAAATTATTGTATGGCCCTGTTTGGCAATTAGCGGATAGTTGTTAGCTATTAGCTGATTGTATTAGCTGATAGCTGATTTAACTAGCTGATTGTATTAGCTATTTGTTTAAAGGTGTTGGGTTAGTAGTCGATTACTACATAATTGTGTTAAATTACCAATAAGGACATGTGCATAATCTATTGTTGTACATTTTATTATTTATTAATGTAATTTTCAATAACTTTAGGACATAAATGTAATTGGACCACCCATTCCCAAACTTCTAATGTCAAAAAGCTCATTTCCCCAACTTTTTCAAAAAGAGCTTTTTGGGCTCAATAAGCTAATTGAAACATCTCTTTACCAAACACTCAAATTAGAGGATTGACTACTCAAATCCTCTAATATGAGTTCAAACCTCTAATTTTACCCCAAACCTCTCTTTATCAAACAAGGCATATGGGGGTGTTTGGCAATTAGAGTTTTGGAGCAAAAAGAGAGTTTTGGACCACTTTTTGAGTTTTGACTAGTCAAAAACTCTAAAAGGGGTGTTTGGTAAGAGAGAGTTTTGGAATGAAAACTCTCAAAATGAAAAAGCTCATAATAGGAGCATTTTCTTTAGAGGATTAGGTAAAAATATGTTCAATGACTTTTTTGTCTCTAATAATAATACTACACATATGTATTAAAATGTCTATAAATGTCATTTCACACAAACAAATGGCAATAAGCTTTTAGCAATCAGTTAATTGTTAGCAAACACATTTATAAAAAAAAATTATCAAATCAGCAGTCAAATCTGCTGAACAAAAAGTTAAAACTCTAACAACAAACTCTAAACTCTATTTGCCGAATAGGGCCATATCTTTCGCCAAATGAGAAATCAAGCATAGTGAGTAGATCTCAGGAAATGGATGGAAAAGGAAGGCGAGTAGATCTTCAAAAAACGGAGGGAGTATATATATATATATATATATATATATATATATATATATATATATATATATAGGAATAGGATCACGTGAAAACAACTTCTTATGCTGAAAACTGAAAACTGCAACATAAAATGAGCAAAAAGTTTCTGAAAATGAGCAAAAAGATAAAATGAGCAAAAAGTTCTTAAAATGAGCAAAAATATAAAATGATCAAAAAAAATATAATGATCAAAAAAACATAAAATGAGCAAAAGTTTCTTAAAATGAGCAAAAACATAAAATGAGCAAAAACATAAAATGAGCAAAAACTTCGTAAAATGAGCGAAAATTTGCTAAAATGAGCAAAAGTTTCTTAAAATGAGCAAAAACATAAAATGAGCAAAAAACATAAAATGAGCAAAAATCTGTAAAATGAGCAAAAAGACCGGTTTTCAGTTTTCAACTTAAGGTTAGTTTTCAGTGGATCCTACCTATATATATATATATATATATATATATATATATATATATATATATATATATATATATATATATATATATATATATATATATATATATATACACCCATATACATATTCTCCAAAAATATTGTCAGGTGAAATCTTATTATATGTCTTGCTAAAATTTTTTGTTACCATCTACATGATTTAAACTTAAGAATAAACATAGCCATGTTTTTTTTATATCAAAAAACATAGTCGTGTGAGATCTTGTTATATGTCTTGATATAAATTTTCAAAATATAAACAAAATTATATAGGTATTTAATCACCATTTTGGCTAAATACATACTAAGTATCAACAAAATTTTGTATTAGTGCTAAATGATGATATTTAGCACTAACAAAATATGAACAAAATTTTCAAATTTTTTACACCATGGCTAAATTTTCAAAATATCAAAAAAAAATTTATTAGTGCTAAATATCAACAAAATATGTATTATGAATATTTATGATTCAAACTTATGGGATAAGATCTCATATAGAAACATATACATGTAGACACATAATCGTGTCTCCTCATTTAAGGATCCGATGATGAAACATACCGTGGTCTCAATTGGTCCGACCCAAGGGCAGAGCAGTCTGAAAAGCCATTCAAAACCATTTCGAAAAGTGTTAAAGTCCTATTTTAAAGCCCAATTAATTACTCATGATAATTAATTATATTTTGAGCCCAATTCTTTGAAAAACCCAATTAATTGTTTAATAATAATTAATTATTTTTATTTTAATAAATAAATATTTTCATAGATAATTTTTATAGTTAAAATCAGATTCCAAAATTAATGGATAAAAGAAAATATTTTAAAACGCGTTTTAAAAAAGGCTGGCAAAGGCGTGTCAAAAGCCAGGCTGGTGCGCCTGGCGCACCACCGTGCGCATGGGGCACAGCCTTGCGCCTGGCGCACCTTGCTGTCTTAGGCGTAGCTTTTCCTGACACGTGGCACTGTGCCACACACTGTGGCACGCACTGTGCCACACACTGTGCCGTGCGCCTGGCGCACAGCACTACGTGAAGCGCAGGTTTCTTTCTTATCTTTTTTAAAACACGTACCACGTGTACGCTTTTTCCTGGTCATGCCGCGTCATACGCTTGCCACGTCAGCGGCGTCTGGCGCAGCCAGCGCGTGAGGCGCAGTACCGTTTTCCCTATAAATAGGCTTGATTTCCGAACAGATTAAAGAACGGATTTTTCACATAACACTCGACGAATACTTTACGAACACAATTACGAATTCTCTCTTCGAACTACAAAATCTCCCCACAAAACTCATACCTTTCAAACACGAATACATTCAAATCTACATACATTCAGATTTCCAGACTTCACGATTGCTCGTCCCGAAGGTTGTCAATCTCACAGACCCAAGCCACGGTATAATCCTGAGGGTCCTTAAATAAATTATTTTTATATTGAAGTTACTAACAGTTTTCTTTCCTGATGTTGATCTTTAATGTAAAATTGCTATACTGTATATTCTAACCCTTTTTCTATACTTTCTTTTATTTTATTTTATTATTATTCATGCCTTTGTATATTATATGCTTGCCTGATTATTCTATGCCTATTATATGATTGTCCTGCATGATTTTTATCACCCACATGTTATTTTCTTTAATCAAGACCTAAAGAACTGTTCTAATATTAATCAGATTAATTTGGACAACCTGTTAGGTTCCCTGTAATATGGATTGCCTAATAACTTGTCACTAAAAGTTAGTCTTTTTATGTGTTTCCTTAACTAATTTAGACTAAATATTTTTAGGGTGTTTAAACGTTATATGATTATTCTTTGGCATAAAATCTGTAATGAATCGATATTTAGTAGAGGCCAACTCTGGGCGAATGTGGTTCATTATGACTATATTCGTACCCTCACCCCCTAATTCAATCTTTGGTTCATTTTGACCATGTATGGAGTCAGGACGGGGAAATCTACATTGGATAATTTGTCCCTATGATTTTCCCATATCCAATTAGGTTCATGATTCTTCCTAAAAAGAATTGTTGGCGACTTCTTTCAATACAATTTTTTTTAATAAAACCTTAATAATGGGGTAGTCAAATCTAATACGCGCTCACACCGCGTAGGCGAAATAAAAACACGCCTACAATTTGGCGACTTCACTGGGGAGGATTTTAAAAAAAATTAATTTTTTTTAAATGAGTGGGTAAAACTTGAAAAATACGATTCATTCTTATTTTATGCCTTAGAATAATATATTGTTTTGCATATGCATGGCTATTGTCCACCAAAAGGACAATCTACCTTGCCTCATTAGCACATGTTCTATGTGTGAGATCACCCACGGGGGTTTTGCGCTTTGTCCTTCCATAAAGCTTCCTTAGCGATAGTGTTGGATCTTAGTCATAAGCAAACCTACTCAACCATGGCATTGTTCTCTTGTTCCTGACTTGAGACTGGAGTGCATCTTACACGTGACCACCTCTATAAGCAGGGGTACGAAGCGTGGGATCAATCTCTTAGTCATGGACCCTTTTCAGACTGAACTTAAACTTGACCAATAGTTGAATGTAGAACAGGACTTTAGGTTGAGAACTTTTGCATCCAAGTTACCTGACATTTATGTGTGATTGCAATTTTTACCTGCTAATATGCTTTACGCCCGAAATTATTGCAACTCACGTCTAAAACAAATTGTCGTTTTCCCCCGAACCTTCGTCAATTTACCAATACGCGTGCCGCAGAGCATTGCGCCAAACGCATTAGTTGCGCCTAGCGTAAAGCACCTGCGCCTGACGCATAGGCTGTGCGCCGCGCGCACCAGTTGCGTGGCACGCAACCTATTCGTCCCATGCGTATTGGTCTTTTGACCTTTGTTCGAGTCTAAGATAACAAGTTTGCATTGTATCATATTCAAAAAAAATTCAGTCTTTTCATGCAAGGTCAAGTCCGTCTAAAAAAAATGCATCTAAAGGGTCATTGTAGAGCTAGAGTTGTCATACATGTCTACCTCTTCCCATTTCCTCCCTGCTGTTCAACAAGTCTTTCCTATCAATTTAAAAAAAAAACTTACATCTTTTCAAAATCAATCCTACACCCGTGTCTACTCTACTCTTTTTCAAAAACATTTACTAATCATCATCATACCACGACATTTCAAAAAAAAAAAATATTTCTTCAAAATCAATCCATCATCTTTTCCAAACAAAAGATAAAAACAAAAGGTTCCTTTCAAAAACGAATTTCGAAAATTCTAAGCCCAGTCTATACACCTTTATTCAATCCAATCCAATCCAAATCCAATTCACTTGCATTTATTCTAGGCCCATATGCATTAGAGTCCATTTTGCATTCATATTAGGCCCATTAAAATTCGAGTCCATGCATGCATATTAGGCCCGCTAGCATTAGAGTCCATCTTAGGCTCATATAAGTCTAGTTCATATCAAGTCTAGTCCTAGTCTAATCCCAGTCTATTCCATTCCAAGTCTATCCCAAATATAGTCTCAGTCCATTCCATTCTAAGTCCAATCCTTGTCTATTTCCACTGTCAAGCCCATATGCATCTCCAAGTCTATATCAAACCTATATGTTAATCAAATCCAAACTTAGGTCTAGTTAGGCCCAATTCATATCCTAGGTCTAGTTTGCATCTCCATGTAAGCCTAGTCAAGTCCAATTCCTTCAAAAGTTCATAATAGCCCAAATTCCTCTAAAACCCAGCCTGCTTGCTCACCCGCAAGTTCAAGGTCTAAGCATTCCTTAAGTCTATAGGCATTGTTGTGTCAAGCCTGCTTGCTCACCCGTAAGTTCAAGGTCTAAGCATTCCTTAAGTCTATAGGCATTGTTGTGTCTAGCCTGCTTCCTCACCCGTAAGTTCAAGGTCTAGCATTCCCTAAGTCCATAGGCAATTTTAAGTCTAGCCTGCTTAGTTTAATGTAATTTTCGAAGTCTAGTTGTCTAGCCTGCTTGCTCACCCATAAGTTCAAAGTCTAGTTGCCTAGCCTGCTTGCCTATATTTAAGAGTTTGGTCTCTGTTATTGTCCAGCCTTCCTTAATGTCTAGCCTACTTGCTCACGCGTAAGTTCAAAGTCTAGCATTTCTCGAGTCTAGCTCGCTTAGTCTAATGTAAGTTTCGAAGTCTAGTTGTCTAGCTTGCTTGCTCACCCGTAAGTTCAAAGTCTAGGTGCCTAGTCTGCTTGCCTTAAGTCAAGAGTCTAGTCTCCCTTATTGTCCAGTCTTCCTTAAAGTCTAGCCTACTTGCTCACCCGTAAGTTCAAAGTCTAGTCATCACCAAAACCCATTCCAGTCTGCTTGCATAGTCCAGTCCTGTCCATGTCTGCATTTGCATATAGTTAGGCCCATGTCTCCATCATGGACAAGCCCATACTAAGTCCATAACCATACCCATTCCTAATCATTTCTCATTCCCATTTCCATTTCCATTTCAAAATCATTTTCCATTTTCATTTTCTATTTTCATTCCCCATTTCCATTTTTCATCTCATTTTCTCATTTCGAAAACATTATTTCTTAAAATTCACGAGGTCCATCCGATTTCTGTTCAGGACAGGTCGTGAGATTATAACTTGGGAACGTCCAACAGAGAGGCAACAAGGTCGACCTACTCCCAGACTGGTCAAGCGCATCCTCACTTTTTATACGAATCCTCTGACTCTTCTGAAGCATAATCTGAAATGGGGGACACTAATGAACAACTCAGTGCCATTATGGGTCAACTCACACTGATGAACTCTTGTCTTGAGGAACAAGACAAAGAGATTAAGGCACTGAGGGAGAAGCTAACTGAAGAGGACGAGCAAGGCGACATTGCACCACCATTCAAAACCGACACATAATTGAGATTCGAAAAACTCAAGCAATAGATCCAGTCAATTCCTGCGCTCGAGGGTCAGGCTCATGGCCATGACATCATTGATCCCGAACTAAGGGAAAAACTCCCTAAAAAGGTAACCTTTGGTGACCTCCCAAAATGCAAGGGGTCGAAGACCCAGATGATCACTTAACAGCATTTTCCATCTCTATGGCTCTCAAAGGCATGAGCAAGGACCTGTTTGCTTATGTCTTTCCTTTGACCTTGGATGCACATCCATCCAAGTGGTTCAGATCACTGAATAAAGCCAGGCTGAATGACTGGGACTATATCAGAGAAGAGTTCCACAAACAATATGTATACAATACTCAGCTTCCCATTGGCCTTCGTGAGTTGGAGTTAACCAAACAAAACTCCAACGAAGACTTCGTCACCTTCCTTAACAGATGGAGGAATAAAGTTGCACAAATGATTAACAGGCCATCTCAGGAGGATCAAGTCCGACTGGTGATCCGTAACCTACAACCGAAGTATGGGGATCATATCAAGTTCCAACCCATAGAGTCTTTCACGAAGCTCTATAAGGTAGGCCTGCTGATTAAGAAGGAGATACAAGCCAACAAGAATAAGACTTCCAACAACAACAACAACTCTTTCAAGAAGAGTAACAATATCCCTTCTAGCTCCAAAAGCAATGAGGTCAATGCCATAACTACTGAAAAGAGAGGTTATCAAAAGCCTCAAAGAATATTCACACCATTAGGCATGTCCTTAGAAGAAGCCTTCACTAGACTTCATGCAAAGGGAGCACTTCAGCCTATTGATCCTACTCCAGATCCTGCTCCCGAAAATAGATCCAAGAGGTAGGATCCTAATGCCTACTGCAAGTATCACCAAGGGAATGGACACCCAACATCTGCGTGTTGGACCTTAAAGAATCACCTGCAGGATATGGTTGAAGACGGTAGATTGCCAATTTCGCCTGCAGCAAAAGTCCGCAATAACAACAACCCCTTGGGCAGCACCTAAATAACATCGGGGGTTAGTCATTTAACGCTAGTTTTCTAGGTTGAGTCGGAGAGTCCCTCCCCTAGCTCCTTCATTTCCTTTCTTGTCGAGTCTATGGCATTTAGGTTTTATTTCTAATAAGCCTTGTTCTATTATTTCTGATTAATAAAAGAATTCCATTTTCATTTTCATTGGCCTTCCATCAATTTATTTATGCTTCTAATTCAATGATGAAACTTAAATCACCTAATGAACTTGACTAATAATAACAAAAAAAAATCTGAAAAAAAAGAAGAATAAAAAAAAGAGGACATCCTTTGGATCAGGAGGTATTCCCCTCTCCCTTCCATTACCTTTCATAAGTCATCCTCATACAACCAAAGAAAAACAAAATCCCTTCAACATCAAAGCTCCACAAACATCCTTCAAGCCTTCCAATACCCTAAACTAAAATTGTGTGCAAGCCTCACTACAAAAAAAAAAATATCAATGTCAGGCAAAATAAAATACTGAAAAAATAATTCAAAGTGCGAAAAAATGAAAAAGCAAAAACGCACTAACAAAAAGAAATGATTCAAAAAGAAAGAGCCAAAGGCAAAAAGAATATAAAAAAAGCCAAGCTAGGGGGCTTGCACACAAGTTCTACCCCTCATTCAATCCCTTCAATCCATGATACTTACCTTTACTTAGCCAATTCAACCTTCATCTAAGCCTTTAACCTTTCAACCTTTCATATTCAACCTTGACTCCTTTTCCAAGGTATGTCCAAGCCAACAAGGTTGAAAACCCGAAAGGGCGATTTAGGCAAAAGTTAGGGCACCAAAAAAATAATAATAAAAAAAAGAAATCAGATCTGAAACTACGAATGGTCTGATTCCGCAAGGATACGTAGGAATCCTCATCTTGAGGTCCGACCGCTTCAACAAAACAAATTAGTCATGGTCTAATGATTTGATTTTCTAGAATTTGGGAGCATAATCTCTTTCTAGATCCCGACATAGACTCGAGCGTGAACCTAGCCTCGTTAAAGCCTTTTCCCACCAACATTTATTTAAATCATAAATTTAAACTGTTTATTTTCCAATCCAATCTCTCGTTTTCCCCGAAGGACTCCGACAATTCCATGGTCTCTAGCGATACTTGACTTTGCCTATATCAGCTTCCCAAAGAAGAATCCCCAGTGCAATCCTTAGTGAAAACTTTCAAGACGTAGCAACTACATCGCAATATCAGATCAAATACATTTCAATCAAGGCTCATAATGCCTAATTCAAGGCAAGCTCACCCAAAGTGGGGGCTTCCTACGTGTGGTGGTTCCTCCAATTCAAATCAAACTCCCAAAGAGTTGTAATCCGCGGACCTCGTTCACGGACCCCAATCATTTACTAAAAACGATTTTTCGAAAATTATTCTATCTATTTCTACTCATGCTATCATTCTACACATCCTCTAGCCTTGCAAAATCTTGACCTTCCATTACATCTCATCTTCTAGCTGTGCAAAATCCTGACCTTGCATTGCAGCCTTGCAAAACCCTGACCTTGCATTGCATTTCATACATTCTAGTCTTGCATAACCCTGACCTTGCATGACGTGTTATCCCTTAGCTTTGCATAACCTTAATCCTTGCATTGCGTCTTGTGCATCCTTAGAGAGTCTAAGTTTCCATCATTGCATCATTATGTGCTTATCTGAGTTGTTTGCACATATCTGCTAACATCTTTTTCTGCAGGTAATCAGATTGCTTGTAGTTATTATCTTGAAAGTTTTCTCTGGGGATTGCACTAGGGATTCTTCTTTGGGAGGCTGATATAGGTAAAGTCAAGTATCGCCGGAGACCATGGAATTGTCGGAGTCCTTCGGGGAAAGCGAGAGTTTGGATTGAAAAATAAACAGTTTAAATTTATGACTAAAATAAATGTAGGTGGGAAAAGGCTTTAACGAGGCTAGGATCAGACTCGAGTCTATGTCGGGATCTAGAAAGAGATTATGCTCCTAAATTCTAGAAAATCAAATCATTAGACCATGACTAATTTGTTTTGTTGAAGCGTTCGGACCTCGAGATGAGGATTCCTACATATCCTTGCGGAATCAGACCATTCGTAGTTCCAGATCTGATTTATTTTTTTACGGTTTTTTCACCATATACCCCCGACAAATTAAAAAATTCACCATATACCTTCAATGTTCCAAAAATTCACCATATACCCTTGAGTTTTTGAAAACGTTCACCAAATGCCCTTTTTCTAACTTCCGTTAACTCACCGTTAGCTTTATTTACGATTTTGCCATCATTAAGCCCAAACCCTAATTTTAATCTAACCCTAACCCTAATCTAACCCTAACCCTTACCCTAATCCTAAACCTAAACCCTTACCCTTACACTAAACCCTAACCCACCCCACCCCACCACCCCACCACCCCTCCACCCCCCCTGACCCCAACCCCCCACCCTCCCCCTCCCTCCACCGCCGCATCTCCTCTCCCTTCCACCGCCGCATCCCCCACCCCCCACCCCCTCCCCCTCCCTCGCAACCCATTGCCCCGCAACCCCTCGCCCTCGCAACCCCCTACCCCGCATCCCCCCCCACCCCCCCTCTCCCCTCCCCGCAGCCCCTACCCCCTCCCCCCCTCCCTCCGCCCCCCGCAAAGCCCGAATTTTGAAAGCCCCCACCTTGCTTTTCTCTCCTCCCTCACAATTCTCTCTGTTCGATCTACTCCACCGGAGAGGCCGCACTCGCGCCGGTGTTCTGCGTTTGTGAAGGGGGAGGGGGTGGGGTTAGGGGAATTCGAAGTCGAAGAGTTTAGGGAATTCGACGGGGAAGGGGGAGGTGGTGGGGAAATCGACGGGGAGAGGGGGAGGGGGTGGGGTTAGGGGAATTCGACGGGGAGGGGGGGGGGGTGGGGGGAATCGGCGAGGGAGAGGGGAGGGGGTAGGGTTAGGGGAATTCGACGAGGGAGGGGGAGGGGGTGGGGGGAATCGACGGAGAGGGGGTGGGGGAATCGACGGGGGGGGGGAAGGGAGTGGGGGAATCGACGGGGAGGGGGGAGGGGGTGGGGGCCGCCGGTGGAGTAGAGGGGGAAGGGGTGGGGGGGCGGGTTGGTGGGGCGGGGGGGGGGTGGGGGGTTGGGGGCTGGGGTGGAGGGTTAGGGTTAGATTAGGGTTAGGGTAAGGGTTAGGGTTAGATTGGAATTAGGGTTAGGGCTTAATGATGGCAAAATCGTAAATAAAACTAACGGTGAGTTAACGGAAGTTTGAAAAAGGGCATCTGGTGCACAGTTTTGAAAAGTCAGGGGTATATGGTGAATTTTTGGAACATTGAGGGTATATGGTGAATTTTTTAATTTGTCGGGGGTATATGGTGAAAAAACCGTTTTTTTTATTATTTTTTTTGGTGCCCTAACTTTTGCCTAGGCCGCCCTTTCTGGTTTTCAACCTAGCGGGCTTGGACATACCTTGGAAAAGGAGTCAGGGTTGAATATGAAAAGTTGAAAGGTTAAAGACTTAGATGAAGGTTGAATTGGCTTAGTAAAGGTAAGTATATTGGATTGAAGGGATTGAACGAGGGGTAGAACTTGTGTGCAAGCCCCCTAGCTTGGCTTTTTTTCTTTCTTTTTGCCTTTGGCTCTTTCTTTTTGAATCTTTTCATTTTGTTAGTGCGTTTTTTGCTTTTTCAGTTTTTCGCACTTTGAATTTTTTTTTCACTATTTTATTTTGCCTGACATTGATTTTTTTTTGTAGTGAGGCTTGCACACAAGTTTGGTTTAGGGTATTGGAAGGCTTGAAGGATGTTTTTGGAGCTTTGATGTTGAAGGGATTTTGTTTTTCTTTGGTTGTATGAGGATGACTTATGAAAGGTAATGGAAGGGAGAGGGGAATAACTCCTGATCCAAAGAATGTCCTCATTTTTTTATCCTTCTTTTTTTTCAGATTTTTTTTTTTGTTATTATTAGTCAAGTTCATTAGGTGATTTAAGTTTCATCATTGAATTAGAAGCATAAATAAAATGATGGAAGGCCAATGAAAATGAAAATGAAAATGAAAATGAAAATGGAATTCTTTCATTAATCAGAAATAAATAGAACAAGGCTTATTAAAAATAAAACCTAAATGACATAGACTCGACAAGAAAGGAAATGAAGGAGCTAGGGGAGGGACTCTCCGACTCAACCTAGAAAACTAGCGTTAAATGACTAATCCTCGACGTTATTTAGGTGCTGGCCAAGGGGTTGCTGTTATTGCTGACTGTTGTTGCAAGCTGAATTGGCAATCTGCCGTCTTCAACCATATCCAACAGGTGATTCTTTAAGGTCCAACACGCAGATGTTGGGTGTCCGTTCCCTTGGTGATACTTGCAGTAGGCATTAGGATCCCACCTCTTGGATCTATTTTCGGGAGCAGGATCTGGAGTAGGACCAATAGGCTGAAGTGCTCCCTTTGCATGAAGTCTAGTGAAGGCTTCTTCTAAGGACATGCCTAATGGTGTGAATGTTCTTTGAGGCTTTTGATAACCTCTCTTTTCAGTAGCTATGGCATTTACCTCATTGCTTTTGGAGCTAAAAGGGCTATTGTTACTCTTCTTAAAAGAGTTGTTGTTGTTGTTGGAAGCCTTATTCTTGTTGGCTTGTACTCCTCCTCAATCAGCAAGCCTACCTTATAGAGCTTCGTGAAAGACTCTATGGGTTGGAACTTAATATGATCCCCAAACTTCGGCTGCAGGTTACGGATCACCAGTCGGACTTAATCCTCCTGAGATGGCCTGTTAATCATTTGTGCAGCTTTATCCCTCCATCTGTTAAGGAAGGCGACGAAGTCTTCGTTGGAGTTTTATTTGGTTATCTCCAACTCACGAAGGCCAATGGGAAGCTGAGTATTGTATACATATTGTTTGTGGAACTCTTCTCTGATGTAGTCCCAGTCATTCAGCCTGACCTTATTCAGTGATCTGAACCACTTGGATGGATGTGCATCCAAGGTCAAAGGAAAGACATAAGCAAATAGGTCCTTGCTCATGCCTTTGAGAGCCATAGAGATGGAAAATGCTCTTAAGTGATCATCTGGGTCTTCGACCCCCTTGAATTTTGGGAGGTCACCCAAGGTTACCTTTTTAGGGAGTTTTTCCCTTAGTTTAGGATCAATGGTGTCATGGCCATGAGCCTGACCCTCGAGCGTAGGAATTGACTGGATTAATTGCTCGAGTTTTTCGAATCCCAATTCTGTGTCGATTTTGAATGGTGGTGGAGTGTAGCCTTGCTCGTCCTCTTCAGTTAGCTTCTCCCTCAGTGCCTTAATGTCTTTGTCTTGTTCCTCAAGATGAGAGTTCATTAGTGTGAGTTGACCCATAATGGCACTGAGTTGTTCATTAGTGCCCCCCATTTTAGATGATGCTTCAGAAGAGTCAGAGGATTCGTCTGAAAAAGTGAGGATGCGCTTGACGAGTCTGGGAGTAGGTCGACCTTGTTGCCTCTCTGTTAGACGTTCCCAAGTTATAATCTCACGCTGTCCTGAACAGAAATCGGATGGACCTCGTGAATTTTAAGAAATAATGTTTTCGAAGTGAGAAAATGAGATGAGAAATGGAAATGGAAATGGGGAATGAACATAGAAAATGAAAATGGAAAATGATTTTGAAATGGAAATGGAAATGGAAATGGAAATGGGAATGAGAAATGATTAGGAATGGGTATGGTTATGGACTTAGTATGGGCTTGACCATGATGGAGACATGGGCCTAACTATATGCAAATGCAGACATGGACAGGACTGGACTATGCAAGCAGACTGGAATGGGTTTTGGTGATGACTAGACTTTGAACTTACGGGTGAGCAAGTAGGCTAGACTTTAAGGAAGACTGGACAATAAGGGAGACTAGACTCTTGACTTAAGGCAAGCAGACTAGGCACCTAGACTTTGAACTTACGGGTGAGCAAGCAAGCTAGACAACTAGACTTCGGAACTTACATTAGACTAAGCGAGCTAGACTCGAGAAATGCTAGACTTTGAACTTACGGGTGAGCAAGTAGGCTAGACATTAAGGAAGGCTGGACAATAACAGAGACCAAACTCTTAACTTAAGGCAAGCAGGCTAGGCAACTAGACTTTGAACTTACAGGTGAGCAAGCAGGCTAGACAACTAGACTTCGAAACTTACATTAAACTAAGCAGGCTAGACTTAAAATTTGCTTATGGACTTAGGGAATGCTAGACCTTGAACTTACAGGTGAGCAAGCAGGCTGGGCTTTAGAGGAATTTGGGCTATTATGAACTTTTGAAGGAATTGGACTTGACTAGGGCCTACATGGAGATGCAAACTAGACCTAGGATATGAATTGGGCCTAACTGGACCAAAGTTTGGATTATATTAACATATAGGTTTGATATAGACTTGGAGATGCATATGGGCTTGACAGTGGAAATAGACTAGGATTGGACATAGAATGGAATGGACTGAGACTATATTTGGGATAGACTTGGAATGGAATAGACTGGGATTAGACTAGGACTAGACTTGATGTGAACTAGACTTATATGAGCCAAAGATGGACTATAATGCTAGCGGGCCTAATATGCATGCATGGACTCGAATTTTAATGGGCCTAATATGAATGCAAAATGGACTCTAATGCATATGGGCCTAGAATGAATGTAAGTGAATTGGATTTTGATTGGATTGGATTGAATGAAGGTGTATGGACTGGGCTTAGAATTTTCGAAATTCGTTTTTGAAAGGAACGCTTTGTTTTTATCTTTTGTTAGGAAAAGATGATGGATTTATTTTGAAGAATTTTTTTTTTTTTAAATGTCGTGGTATGATGATGATTAGTAAATGCTTTTGAAAAAGAGTAGAGTAGACACGGGTGTAGGATTGATTTTAAAAAGATGTAATTTTTTTTTTTAAATTGATTGAATATGGTAGGGTAAGAATAATAGGAAAGACTTGTTGAACAACAAGGAGGAAATGGGAAGAGGTAGACATGCATAACAACTCTAGCTCTACAATAACCCATTAGATGTATTTTTTTTAGACGGACTTGACCTTGCATGAAAAGACTGAGTTTTTTTTTAATATGATACGATGCAAACTTGTCATCTTAGACTCGAACAAAGGTCAAAAGACCAATACGCATGGGACGAATAGGCTGCGTGCCACGCAACTGGTGCGCGCGGTGCACAGCCTATGCGTCTGGCGCAGGTGCATTGCGCCAGGTGCAAGTTAATGCGTTTTCTTCGGTAATAAGGCCCGACGAAGTTGTTCTTCCGAGCCCGTCTTCTTCGGTAGAGGATGAGGCCGAGGGTATCATTCCATACTCTTGGGAGGTGTCTTTAGCCTATCCCCCCTCGAGGAGTTACTTAGACAAATATTTGTCTTTTGATGTAGTTAGTGTGGCCATACCGAGGGGAGCAGGAGAGGCGTCGACTTCTGGTCAAGAAATAGAATACCCCGACCTAGATCCAAAAGGGGGCCCAGGAACCTTCTTTCCTGAGCCGGGTCTGATAAAGTCCCTTGTTGATGATCTCCGAGGGACAACAACGAGGTTCCAGATGAGGGATCCATTTTATTTGGTCCGACCAGAAGCCCATCACACGGTCCTTACTCCTCCACCCGGGTGCATAGTGGTCTATTACAAGTCGATGGATATGGGGCTTCGGTTTCCTCTGACATCCTTCGTTAAAGAGCTGCTGAACGCCTATAACTTGGCAATTTTCCAGATTTCTCCCAACTCCTAGGGGGGAATCACTGTTTTCCAAGTTTTATGTGAATTGTTAAACGTCCGACCGACCCTCAAATTGTGGAGACATATGTACAAGCTGGTCGAGGTGATGGCCGCAACGAATGGACCTGGGTGGTGGAGCTTCCAAGTCCGACCGGGGTATCGGACTGTCCTTAACCATTCCACTTCTCAGAAGGGGTTATGGAGGGAGTTTGCCTTCGTCTACTTTGGTGGAGATTGGGGGATTCCCCTGGTTTCCCCGATGACCGAACCAGTCATCAGCTTAAATTTCCGAGTCGGGGATCTTGACGACGAGGAGGGTGTCGCGGCTTGCTACATGCAAACCGAATCAAAAATAGACAATGGAGGCGAGATATTCGTGCCTGGCCAGTGGTTACCCGACTGCCAGCTATTAAAAAACGAGCACTTCCTCTCGGCTATGGGTCTTTGCGCGACCTCCCCGAAGGGTAATCTGCCGAGGCGGTGGCTTAAGGTTTTCGGTCGGATAGCATAAGTTTTCCGTTTTTTAACTAACACTTTTTGCTTTTCGCAGAACCTTCCCGGGCTTACGTAGAGGAGACTGACCCCACAATGGCCGACAAGCTGAACGTGGAGGCGATGAGGGCGGCTCGGATGAGGGCTGAATTTGCAGCCAAAACTATGAAGGTGTCGGCCGCGCCAATGGTTTGTGAGTTATAGTTTGACTCAGTATGTCTTTTATTTCTTGCCAAGTGACTTGATTGTTACCTGATCTGTTTCAGGATTATGCCAACCCCCAGCCAAGGAAGAGGAAGGAGCGGTCCGCTGATAAGGTCGCTCAGACCGAGAAGGCCATTGCAAAGGCCAAGGCTGAGAGGGAAAAGAAAGCGGCGAAGAAGTCCAAATCCATCGAGGTTAAAAGCCCGAGGGACTCAGACAAGGGGCCGTCACAGCAGGCCGATGGGGTTGACACCTCTCTTCACTCATCAGATTTTCGACCGATTGGGAGTCCCCAATATACTCTCCCGTCTCCCCCTATAGCTCGTTGGGGGCGCCCCGACTGACGTGGTTGCTGCCACAATCCCTTTCACTGGGCTGAGTCGCGCCGAGAAGGACGGTCGGTGGACCAAAGCTTTGGAGTATATGTACACCCTGGCCGACCGGGAGCATATCAATGCCACCTGGGGCGACAACGAGACCAACGAGCTCCTTCGTACGTGGGTCGATGTAAGTGTTGAATGTGTTTGCTCCCGTTAATTGTTCAATGTTTTTGCTCATTTTTGCTAACTCCTTTACTCTTGTTACATCAGTTATTCGCTCGACTGGCAAACGTAGCTCAAAACCGAGTGAGCTTGGCTGAGGAGGTTCACGACTTGAAGAAGAAGGCAAAGAAGCACTTTAACGAAGTTTATCAGGCTAAGGAGGCTAAGAGAATAGCCGAGGACAAGCTCGATGATGCTCTTAGGGCCATTAAGACTAATCACGACAACTTCAAGGCAGAGCGGGAAAAGTGGGAGAAGGAGAGAGTCGACCTCGTCCTAGCCCGTGACTCTGTTCCGACGGCTAAGGACGATGCGACCGTCAAGCTGAAGGAGGCTGAGCAGAAGGTGACTGATCTCCAGGGCAAGCTGGAGGAGGCTGAGCGGTTGGTGAAGACAGAGGCCCAGTGGTTTGCCGAATGGGAGCAGACCGAGGCCTGTGAAGTTTACGCCAACGAGGTGGGTAGCAAGGCCCACAAGATGGGTGAAGACGAGGCTCTGGATCGTCTGAGGAGGGTGCTTGCTGAATCACACCCTGAGCTCATTTGGGCAGATGTTTGGTCCGGATATCAGGAGTCTATAGATGCTGAGACTGTTGAAATTCGGGCCAAGCTAGATGCTGAAATTTAGGCTAAGCGCGCTCTTGGGGGGTCTTCTGAGGATGATGCCGACGATGAAGAAGCCGAAGGGGTTAGTCAGGAGACTGAGCAGGTGGACGATAATGCCACCAAGGAGACCGAGGTGGTGGATGATGGTGTTGTGTCCCACTCGGGCGTTTCCGACCTTCCCCCTCCCCCCAACTCTTTCACTTCTTGGCCTTGCGCCCTCTGTACTTGGCTGCTTTTTACCAACTTTTGTAATGGTTGTCTTCTCTGTAATGCCCGATTAACTCAATGAAATTATCTTTTGACTTCACTTTTCGGATTGTGTTTGTTGATTGCAATATCGCCCGACTAACTTTATTAATCTGACTGATCTGCATTTGTCCGATTGACTTGTTTTTATCCAACTAACTGAATGCCGGTGAATGCTTGTTTTGAAAATTGGTTAAGTTGATACTGATGTTGGTACTGCCTTGACTGGTTAAGTCTTTGTCGAATAGGTGTTATTTGGACTGGTTAAGTCAATGCCGAATAGATAACACTTTGACTGGTTAAGTCTTTTTTATTACAAAAATGCCCAACTATTCCGACTGGTTAAGTCTAGTAGCTTGACTTGCAACAAAACGTATCGATTAGCAATGCTCTTTTTGTTTAGCTATTACAAGACCTGCCCCTATTGCAAGTAACATACACTACACATACAATTTTTTGAGGTTGTCTGCGTTCCAGGGTCGGGCCAGGGGGACACCTTCTGGGGACTCTAGTCGAAATGTGTCAGGCTTGATGGTCTCTGTTACGCTGTAAGGGCCGTCCCAGTTGGGTCCCAACTTCCCTTTCAGGTGTGAGAGTCTGGTGGCTTCTACTTTCCGAACGACCCAAATGCCGAGTTGGCTTGGTCTAGCCTTCACTCGGCGATTGAATTGCCGAGTGACCCTTTGTTTATACTGAATGGACTTAAGTAGTGCATTGCCCCTTGTTTCTGGCAACAAGTCCAAATTGACAGGCTTTTCCTCCTCGTTTTCTCGAACTCGTAGAAAGTCATTCAGGGTGAGGGGATACCGACTTCCACTGGTAGGACCGCTTCGCTTCCGTACACAAGGCTGAACGGGGAGTGTCCTGTTGCCTCTTTCGCAGTAATCCGAGCCGACCAGAGAACTCCAGGTAGGTCATCGACCCATGCTCCTTTGGCAACCTCTAAGGATTTTTTGATTCCTTTGAGGACTATCTTGTTAGCCGACTCGGCCTGTCCGTTTGTTTGTGGCCTGGATACGGCGGAGAATTTGGTCTGTATTCCGAACCGGGCACAGTACTCCCGTGTAGGGCCACTGTTGAATTGTCGACGTTGTCGGAGATCAATACCTTGGGCACCCCAAATCTGGTTTTGATGTTCCTCCAAATAAACGCCTGAACTTGCCTATCCATTATGGAGGAAAGTGGCTCGGCTTCTGTCCACTTTGTGAAATAGTCAATGGCAACTATTAAGAACTTCCTCTGACCAGACGCTGGGGGAAAAGGTCCGAGGAGATCCATGCCCCACTTATCGAAGGGTAGAACTGCTTGAATTGTTGTCAAGGGAGTAGTTGGTGCTCTTGGGATGTCCGAGTGGATTTGGCAAGAGGGGCACCTTTTGACCAACTCCTGGGCGTCTGATTTCAGAGTAGGCCAATGGTAACCTGCTCTGAGGGCCTTTCCAGCTATGGTCCTCCCCCCTTGGTGACTTCCACAAGCTCCTTGGTGGATTTCCCTTAGGATGTTGTCTCCTTCTTCGGGTGTCACACATTTGAGCAGAGGGTGGGTGAAAGATTTCTTGTAGAGCTGGTCTTCGTGCCACAAGAACCATCCCGACTTATGCTTGACTCGCTCGGCTTCTTTGTGGTCCTCGGGTAGTACTCCGTCTCGCATGTATTTAACCAGCTCTTCCATCCAGGTGGATGTCTCATTGAGTATGAATTGTTCCTTGGCGTTGATGCTTGGCTGACACAGTACTTCCCATATGATGGTCCGAGGGGCTGATCCTTCAGCTGAACTGGCCATCTGAGCCAAAGCGTCTGCCTGCTGATTTTCCGACCGTGGAACATGAGCGATGCTGAACTCGGCCAACTTTTTGACAAATTCTTGGGTTTTGGCCAAATACATTCCCATGTTATCCTCCTTGGCCTCATATTCGCCGGATACCTGACCCACTATGAGTTGTGAGTCGGATTTGGCTTTAACTGCCGTGGCCCCGGCCAAGATACATATTTGGAGTCCGAGGATGAGGGCTTCATACTCGGCTTCGTTGTTAGACCCCAAGAATTCAAATTTAATGGCATACTCCATATTTTCCCCAACCGGGGGTTTAATCACCAGACCGGCTCCACATCCTGTTTTGGTGGACGAGCCGTCTACTGGCAGCTCCCACCCGTCTTGCTCGCCGGTTGGGGGTCTAGTTGTGCATTCTGTTATGAAATCAGCCAAGGCTTGGGCTTTGATAGCTCTCCTTGGCTCATATTCCAGCCCAAAGTCTGCTAGCTGATCCGCCTAGTCCGTCATCCGACTAGAATGGTTCCTGCTCTCAATTAGCTTACTGAGTGGTTCCCCGGTGAGAACCTTAATCGGATGTGCTTGGAAGTAGGGTTTAAGCTTCCAACTAGCCATCACCAGGGCAAATACCATCTTTTCGACTTCGCTGTACTTAGCCTATACTCCTCGGCAAGCATGACTGATAAAGTAGACCGGGTGGTGCTTTTCTTCTCTCTCGGCTATCAGAACAGCGCTGAGCACGTATTCCGAAACAACCAGGTAAATGAACAATTTTTCCCCGGCAAGGGGGATATCAACTTCAGGAGGGTTGATAGATGCGTTTTGAGGGAGGTGAAGGCCTGTTCGGCTTCGTCATCCCAGGTGAACTCCTTTCTCTTCAAAGCTTTGAAGAAATGTAAGCTTTTGTCTGCTGACCTGGAGAGGAAACGTTCGAGGGTAGCTAAACAACCGGTCAGGCGCTGTACCTCTCTTACGTTCCGAGGAGACTTCATCTCCATTACAGCTTTGATTTTATCAGGGTTCGCCTCGATTCCCCTTTCATCCACCAGGAATCCGAGGCACGTCCTTCCTTTTACCCCGAAGACACATTTCTTCGGGTTCAACATCATGCGAAATTGCCTCAACGTGCTAAGGGGTTCCCTTAAGTCTGAGGGGTGATCACCTTGGATTTTGCTTTTGACGATCATGTCGTCAACGTACACTTCAATGTTCCAACCCAGTTGGTCGTTGAAGATTTTGTTAACCGCCAGCTGGTATGTAGCCCCTGCATTCTTAAGTCCGAATGGCATCATCTTGTAGCAATACACCCCTTGATTGGAAACAAAGGCGGTATGGACTCGGTCGTGCTCAGCCATTAGGATCTGGTGATACCCCGCATTTGCGTCTATGAAGCTCAGGAGAGCATGACCTGCCGTTGAGTCGACTAGCCTGTCGATCTTAGACTGAGGGTGGTTATCTTTTGGACAGGCCGTGTTCAGGTCTGTGAAGTAGACACACATTCTCCATGCCCCGCTCGACTTTTTGACCAGCACAACGTTGGCCAACCATTCTGAGTATTGACATTCTTCTATGAAACCCGCTTCAAGCAATTTTTTGACTTCAGCCGCCGCTGCGGCGTTTCTTTCGGGACCTTGATGCCTCAACTTTTGCTTGACTGGCTTGAACCCCTCTTTGATGTTGAGCTCATGGCACATAATTTTGGGGTCGAGTCCAGGCATTTCTGATGCTTCGTAGGCAAAGATATTCTTGTACTCTGTGAGCACCTGAATGATTTCCTTCCTTGTTTGAGGGCCCATGACCGAGTTTCTCGTCGATGATGACTTCTTCATCGTCCTCAGCCGGCTGAGGGCGCTCGTACTTCTTGGGGTTTTCAATGATGTAAAGCCCGAGGCCACTTGAGGGCTGATTCTCTTCTTGTTTTCTCTTTTTTGAGTCCTCTTGGACGTCGACCCTTTTCTTCAAGCTGTTAACATAGCATTCTCTTGCAGCTTGGTGATCCTTTTGGATCTTTCCAACCTTACCCTCGTCGGTTTCAAACTGCATGAGGAGGTGATAGATGGAGATAACCGCTTTGACCCTGTTCAGAGTGGGTCTTCCCATTATGATGTTGTATGGCAGAGGGACAGGCCCGTCCCTGATCTTTTGGAGGCCCTGGGTAAAGTAAGAAATAAAGGCCCTAATGTAAGAGTAGGAGTAATATAAAAAAAACGGTGTATAAAATTCAAGTTTACATAACAGTAAATGTGTCATTCTTTATAAAATATTACTTTTAAACAATACTTTGTATTTACTTTTAACCAATTATTTGATTAAAAAATTAAAAACATTGAAATTTTAAATTATAACAATACATTATTACTTACCCAAATGCTCATTTCATTTCTTAACGCGAAATCTCTTCTAACATATTTTAAAATAAATACACTCTTAACATATTTTCCTAATTATTCCTGTACAAGATGGCTAGACCATATAATCACAACTAAAAATGCAGATTTCAAGAGTGAACATTATAAACATTACAAAAACGAATAGCATAAAAAATTAGCATTATGGAATTATAAGAAGACATTTTAAAAAACAAAAATTTCACAGCTAACACAAAATCAGACTACAAATTTGAAATATACACACAATAATTCAGAAAGACAATTGAGGGAACAAAGATAGTCCACTCTACAAAAATTCTTTTCGTGAAAAAAAAAAAGCAAACATATTCGATACCTGTTCATCAATAAGATCGAATGAATAAAAACAAGACTTGAAGGAGTAAGAATATTGGATGGCTCCCCTGAAAAAAATAAGAATATTAGATGGCTAAGATAAGGGCATTGGAAATGGTAAAGGTGAGATGGAATGCTGGGCTCATAAATTCTGTTATATATCCTTACATTTTCTTTTTCATTTTTTTTAAGAAAGCTTAACAGACATTTATAGTACTTTGGGCTTCTCTCCCTTGGGCCCTGGGCAGGCGCCCCTCCTGCCCAGCCCCAGGGACGGGCCTGCAGAGGGATGTCCACCACTAGGAAGTCAATCAGTAGGCTTCTTCCCTTGCCTTTTAATCCCATCCGAGTAGGCAACTTTATAGATCCGACTGGGTGTACCGAGTTTCCCCCGAAGCCTATGAATGGCTGATTGAGGGGAGTGACGTCCCTTTCGCTGTATTTCAACTTCTTGAGGCACTCTAGCGTAATTATATCAGCGGATGAACCACTATCTACTAACACGCGTTTAACTCTGGTGTTAGCCACTTTTAGTTCGATGACTAGGGGATCATCATGGGGTGTGTGTACGGTCCGACTGGATTCCCCGATGGTCATTATGGGGCAATCTGGTCGGGGGTGGTGGACGTCAAGCACTTGGTGCTTGAGAATCTGTAAGTGGGCTTTGCGGGATCGACCGGTTAGGCCTCCTGATGCAAAGCCCCCTGCAATGACCCCGATGAATCCTTCGTTGTCCCCGTTGTTCGACTGAACTACCTTTTGCTTGCCTTTCTCCCCGCTGGTGTGTTTGAGGTAGCGGTTCAGCTTTCCATGGTCCGCCAGATTATTAAGGGACTTTTTGAGTTCTCTGCAGTCCTTGGTGGTGTGCCCGAATTCTTTGTGGTACTCACACCATTGGCTTTTATCTCTCCGAGCGGAGGACGTTCTGATGGGGGGTGGACGGGGAAGCATTGACTTGTCCTTGATATCTAAGTAGATCTCTCTTCTGTTCTTGCTGAATCGGGGGTCGTTGTCGTGGTCATTGAACCTATTCGACCTACCCCCAGTCTTTTGTTGTTTTGGTTGGTCCTTGTGATTTCCTTCTTCCTTCCTCTTCTTGCTTCCATCATCCGAGTGGCGACATATGTCTATTGCCTGGATGAATCTTTGAGCCTTGCTCATTGCTTTGGAGAAGGTTTTCACTTCGTTTTCCGCCAAGGACCATCTTAGCCGGTCGGGTTGAAGTCCGGACATTAGGGCGGCAAATGCCACCGCGTCATGCAAATCTGAGATTTTCAGGGATTCCTCATTGAATGTTTTGAGGTAATCGGCCAGGCTTTCATTCTTCTCTTGCCTGACCCCCATCAAATGAAGACTTGTTTTCTTCTGCCTTTTCCCGGTAACAAACTGATGGATGAATATGTCTTCTAGTACCGAGAAATCAGTTATGATCCCAGCAGGGAGTTCCTGAAACCAGTTCAGAGCCAGTCCTTTCAGTGTTGTGGGAAAGAAGCGGCACCAAGTGGCTTCACAGCCGCATTTGTGCCTTATATGTTGCCATATGATCATCCGGGTCAGTTAGGCCCGCGAATGGTTCAATAGTCGGTGTTTAATCTTTCCCGGATTGGGCGCCTCTAGTATGGCCTGACTGACTGCGACCATGAACTTAAGTGCCCCACTATTGATCCGAATGCGTTTCGATTGGGCAGAGTCACCATGCCCCTCCCGCTGAGCAGCTTTCTTGTTGAGGATGTGTCTTGCGTCATATCCTTTGCTGAGGCGCTTCTCGTTGAGGAAATGTCGAGCATCATCGTGCTTTTGCCCGACATTGCCTCGTGGTGACTTGGACACATGAGTCTCCTCTCCCTGCCTAGCGGTTCTTCCTTTAGACAGATGGCGGTCCTCCCCCCCTTGTCTGGATCGTTGCCGATCATTTTGACTGTGTTCCCTTGCCCCCGATCGTTGCCGACTAGGATGACCGATGGCAGATCGGTGAAGGTTTTCCACCCGAAGGGAAGGGACCAAGGCTTGGTCTTTAGGTTGCTGGAGAGGACGCCCCTGCTATAGATTGGCCAGCATGTCCATCAAGCTACGCTGTAGGGTCTGCTGTAGCTGAGCGGCAATCAAGTTTATATCTGCTGTAGATATAGGCTGGGGGTCGGCATGTTGTAGCTGTTGTGAAGGGGTAGGTCCATTTTCAATAGACTGCTCCTCTTCAGGGTCGATGGTCTGAACGGTTGGCGTTTTGCGAGGTATAGGTGAGGGTGGTCGCTCGAACCTTCGGTGGTGAGATGGTGAGGGGTCTCGTTCAGACCTCTGAGCCTGTGCTGAGGGCTGTCTGGTGCGAGTGCTCTTGGCTGGGGCCATTGCTGAGTAACAACGAGATGAATCTTGCTGAGTGGAGGCGAAGTAACTTCCCCACAGACGGCGCCAAACTGTTTCTGCTAAGAAATCAAGGATTATAATAGGTTGTGAAATGTGATGTGGGCCCCAAGAGCGTTTGCCTGAGCTCCATTATCCGTACACCGGAATCCTGAAAAAGAAGGTTAGACTACCCCGGGGGTGTTTCCGGGATCGCCCCTCCGACGCTCAAGTCAGTAAGCGATTGAGGTAGAGAGAGAATCTAGAGAGAGATGCTCTAGTTTGTTAGGTGAGAATTGAATACCTGTTCATTGATGAGACTGTTGGTATTTATAGTGTTGGGGATTCCCAGACAGGAAACATTGATTGGATGGGCCTCCTTGGGGCTAATGGCCATGTTGCCTTTTCAGGCCATGATCATTTCAGCCTTTTGGAGGATCCCTAGGCTTTTGAGATTAGGTCAACTCTCAGGAGGGACCCACTGCTGCCACCGATCCGTGGCTTTGGGGAACTTTTCATATCCTTATTGGGCTGCTAATTACTTGAGCCCCAACAAGAATCACGAGAAATTCTCTTCAAGGACATCCCAACAGAACTATTTGATGCTACACCAACAGATCCTTGCTCATTTAAGTCTTTGATACCACTGGCTAATTTTTCTTCCACCCTTTGGCATACATGGTGCTTAGAACATTCCCCATCAGACCATTCTCCTTCTTCTTTTTCGATACCCTGAGTATACATAGTACCTGAATTCAACAACGCCACCTCTTTCCTAACACAACTCTCAACTACTTCAAGCAATGGGGCAGTATCGAAATCCATATATCTTGCCCTTATCTGATCATCGATCCTATTTCTGACAAAAGGTTGAAAACCAGAAACCGAAGAAGCATGAGAAAAGGCATTGTTATTTCCAATGTTGGTTGGAGCAACCGATGAAACAAGAATATCAGATGTACAGGAAATCAGAGAGGGGAGAACTTTTTGAGGCTGGACACCAGATGAACCATCAATAGTCATCATCCTCCATGGGGGTTTCATTAAGATCATAGAATGGCCTCCCACGGGATCCCATTTCTCACATAAAATCATAAACCTATGGTCCGCTGCTACTGCTGCCGAATCCACGACCGTTGATAATCGAACTTTACGCTGATCTTACGCGTTTTCAAGTGAGCGTGTGTTGCTGAGTCAAGATTTGGCGAGTGAGATTGGGCGAGTCACGAGTTGATGACTCGACTCGTCGATTGAGGAGAGAGAAAGTGAGTGAAGTAGAAGGCTACTGAGAATTGATAAGAATGGAAGGTGAGAGAGAATGGAGGAATACAAGTGTAGATCTGAGGAAGAAGAAGAAAGGGGTTTTTGTAGGTTCCTGAAATTGGCTGGGGGAGATTCAGAGAGTGATGAGAAAGAAAGGCGAAGGAGAAGAGAGACTCGGGAAGTTGGGATGGCACGCGGGGGGTAGGTTTTTTGACTACCCCATTGTTAAGGTTTTATTAAAAATATGTTTTTGAAGTCGCCAACAAATTTTTAGAGGAAAACTTATAAACCTAATTGGATATTGAACTGTAGGGACATCTTAGGGACTTATCCAATGTAGATTTCCCCGTCTTGACTCCAAAGGTGGTCAAAATGAACCAAAGATCGAGTTCGGGGGTGAGGGTACCAATATGGTCATAATGAACCACGTTTGCCCATTGCTGGCCTTTACTAAATATCGATTCATTACAGATTTTATGCAAAAGAATAATCATATAACATGTTCAAGCACCCTAAAAATAATTAATCTAGGTTGGTTCAGAAAACAAGATCCCATATGTCTATATTTTTAATCACGTACAAATCACAAACGATGGTCAAAGTAAAATTTGTAAGTAGAGCAAAATGTCAAAGTGTAACAATTTTTTTAAAAAATAGAGATAGTAATATCTTGATTCGAAGGATTACGTTTCCCTAAATAATTGGATTATTATTTAATTTTTCTCACATCCTCATATAAAATTAAACTCACCTAAACTTCATTTTATGGTTGGGTTCAGGTAGGAATTCTACTTATATGAGCTAGAAATTAAGAATACATACTAAGTATTGAAATTTTTTACCAACAAGTAATTCATTTTTGCTAAAATATAATCATTTTTGCTCTTGTAGGACTATTCCTCCCAAAAAATAACATTATATTAAGAAGAATAATTATTTTATCATTTTTACGTTTTTATATGAGAATTGTTCTCAGTTGAACATTGTTCTATAGTACTATACATATATAGGTTAGATCTGCCAGATAGATCTTTTTCTTTTCTACCAAAGTTTATTTCATAAAGTCCCACATTGGTTGGACATTGAAACACTAACTTTTTTTCCTCTATAAAAAGCTACTCCAAGTACCTAACTTAAAGTACATAGATTGACTCAAGTTTGAGTTGAACCTTATTGTTTAATTTTAGCTGTCTCACATTGGTTGAGAAACAAAGTTTAAGTTTGTATTCTTTTACTATAAATGGAACAAAAACTATTTGTTGCATTTCTTCATTGGATGGAAACTATTGTTTTCTACCAAAGTTTGTTTCATAAAGTCCCACATTGGTTGGACAATGAAACATTAACTTTTTTCCCTCTATAAAAGGCTACTCCAAATACCTAACTCAAGGTACATGGATTGACTCAAGTTTGAGTTGAGCCTTGGTTCGAGTTCGAGTTTTGAGTTGAGCCTTGTGGGATCTAAACCCCAACATCAAGGTTGGAAGGCACAATCCCAACCATTAGGCCAAGTATATATATGTATATATACATAAATACTCCTTTTTTTTAAGATCTACTCGGTTAATGTGGATACACACTTTAAGGCAAATTGGACAAAGAGTATAAAAAATGAGTTCACTTAGTTTCTTTACTATTTTTAGTGATGAGATAAAGTATGGGTTTATTATATTTTAAGGGAGATAGAGAGCATGGAAGAGAGAGAGAAAGTGTGTGTGGGCCAAGGATGATTAAATTATTGTATGGCCCTGTTTGGCAATTAACAAATAGTTGTTAGCTGTTAGCCGATTGTATTAGCTGATAGCTGATAGCTGATTGTATTAGCTGATTTGACTAGCTGATTGTATTAGTTGTTTGTATAAAGGTGTTTGGTAAGTAGCTAATAGCTGATTTACTACATAATTGTGTTAAATGACCAACAAGGACATGTGCATAATCTATTGTTTTACCTTTTATTATTTATTAATGTAATTTTCAACAACTTTAGGACATAAATGTAATTGGACCACCCATTCCCAAACTTCTAATGTCAAAAAGCTCATTTCTCCAACTTTTTTAAAAAGAGTTTTTTGGGCTCAATAAGCTAATTGAAACATCTCTTTAGCAAACACTCAAATTAGAGGATTGACTAGTCAAATCCTCTAATATGAGTTCAAACCTCTAATTTTGCCCCAAACCTCTCTTTACCAAACAAGGCCTATGGCCTAGCCAGTTTGGTAATTAGCGGATAGTTGTTAGCTGTTAGCTGATTGTATTAGCTGATAGTTGTTAGCTGATTGTATTAGCTGATTGTATTAATTGTTTGTATAAAGGTGTTTGGTAAGTAGCTGATTACTACATTATTGTGTAAAATGACCAATAAGGACACGTGCATATAATCTATTGTTGTACCTTTTATTATTTATTAATGTAAGTTTTAACAACTTTAGGACATAAATGTAATTGGTCCACTCATTCCCAAACCTCTAAAGTCAAAAGGCTCCTCCCACTAACTTTTCAAAAATAGCTTTTTAGGCTCAATAAGATAATTGAAACCTCTCTTTACCAAACAAGGCTATATCTTTCGCCAAATGAGAAATCAAGCATAGTGAGTAGATCTCAGGAAATGGATGGAAAAGGAAGGCGAGTAGATCTTCAAAAAACGGAGGGAGTTATATATATATATATATATTCTCAAGAAAATATTGTCATGTGAAATCTTATTATATGTCTTGCTAAAAAATTTTGTTACCATCTACCTTGATTTACACTTAAGAATAAACATAGCCATGTTTTTTTTATCAAAAAATATAGTCGTGCGAGATCTTGGTATATGTCTTGATATAAATTTTCAAAACATTAACAAAATTATATAGGTATTTAATCATCATTTTGGCTAAATACATACTAAGTATAAACAAAATTTTGTGTTAGCTATAGTGCTAGATGTTGATATTTAGCACTAACAAAATATCAAATAAATTTTCAAATTTTTTACACTATGGCTAAATTTTCAAAATATCAACAAAATTTTTATTAGTGCTAAATATTAACAAAATATGTATTATGATTCAAACTTGAGGGATAAGATCTCATATAGAAACATATACAGGATCGGGTTATTATGAAAATAATTTTTATATAAGAATTTGAAAATACTAAATAGTAATCTTTTATCCCACAATCAATCCATTTTGGCTAAAAATAACCATTTTTTATAGAGTCAATCTCTTTAAAGAATTACATTATGAAAAATAATGATTAACATGAACTCTCTCCGTTTCTAAAAGATTGTTACACTTTCACGCATGTCAATGCAAACATATGAGCACTAATAATATCTCTAGTTTTGTATTTGTGAAAACTATATATATATATATATATATATATATATATATATATATATATATATATATATATATATATATATATATATATATATATATATATATATATATATATATATATATATATATATATATATATATATATATATATATATATATATATATATATATATATATATATAGAGGTAAGTTCCACTGAAAACTAACCTTAAGCTGAAAACTGAAAACCGGCCTTTTTGCTCATTTTGCAGATTTTTGCTCATTTTATGTTTTTTACTCATTTCATGTTTTGCTCATTTTAGCAAACTATCGCTCATTTTACGATGTTTTTGCTCATTTTACAAACTTTTGTTCATTTTATTTTTTTGCTCATTTTATGTTTTCGCTCATTTTAAGAAACTTTTGCTCATTTTACAAATTTTTGCTCATTTTATATTTTTTGCTCATTTTATGTTTTTGCTCATTTTAAGAACTTTTTGCATATTTTATGTTTTTCCTCATTTTAAGAAATTTTTTGCTCATTTTATGTTGCAGTTTTCAGATTTTAGCATAAGGAGTGGTTTTCACGTGATCCTATATACACACACACACACGCACACACACACACACACACACACATATATATATATATATAAAGACGAATCTAACAAGATCCCATATGTCAATATTTTTAATCACATACAAATCACAAACGATGGCAAAGTGAAATTTGTAAAATGTCAAAGTGTGACAATTTTTTAAAACAATAGAGGTAGTAATATCTTGATTCGAAGGATTACCTTTCCCTAAATTGGATTATTATTTAATTTTTCTCACATCCTCATATAAATTTAAACTCACCTAAACTTCATTTTATGGTTGGGTTCAGGTAGGAATTCTACTTATATGAGCTAGAATTTAAGAATACATACTAAGTATTGAATTTTTTTACAAACAAGTAATTCATTTTAGCTAAAATATAATCATTTTTGCTCTTGTATGACTATTCTCCCAAAAAAATAACATAATATTAAGAAGAATAATTATTTTATCATTTTTACGTTTTTATATGAGAATTGTTCTCACTTGAACATTGTTCTATAGTACTATACATATATAGGTTAGATCTGCCGGATAGATCTTTTTCTTTTCCTTGAGCAGGTCCTTGTCGAATAACTCACTACCATTCAATTCAACTACCTTCTTGGCACCTTTCACAGTTTCAGTTTGAGGCTTCAACTCCCCTTGTCTCTCTTAGAATACACAATTTTTATAAAAAAAAAAAATAATTTTAAAAAAGAAGTTATATATCATATATACTTTAAGAAAATCAAAAATCAATTATACTCTTTATTCCCTGTCACGACAATAATAAGATTTGGAATACAAATGATAAAAAAATTCTGGCTATTGGCTACTAAATTGAATTTCTAGACTTGTCATATTACAAACAATAACTTGGAGTGTCCGATGAGTCAAAAACTAGTTACACTCATATTTGCAAATGCCAAAAGTAGATACTTCATCTGTTTTATAATAATTGTAACATTTTGACTTTCACACTTGTCAGTTGTCACTTGTCAATACACTACTTGGACCATATTTTCATTACCTATTTGTGAAAATAATTAACAGTTAATATTTTATATGATAAAGTTTGTATTATATATTAGTCACAAATTTCTAATCACAGTAAATACATGAATAATGAAAAAGTCAACATTGCACAACTATTAAAAAGGTGTACATGAATCTTTCAAGATCAATGTCTCAATAAGGGTTCTACATCCAACCACCAAAAAGAGGTGGCTAATACTCAAGAAGCTATGTGGCAGAATTGAAGACACAAACATAACCTACCAATACACTTTGTAAAATTTCCACAATCTCAGCTTCAGACATAACTTCACCACAAGAACATGAGCTGTTAATGTAAAGGCCTTATACATGTCTATTCATTTCCAATCATAAGCCTTTTATATAAATCTAGGGATGTTCAGTTCCTAAAAATTGAGAATGTAATATAAACATTTATAATTGAATATACAGCGCCAAAAATTGTTCCTAACCATTAGAAGCTTGGAACTTTTCCACACATTCCTCTTTCATCACTGTAAAAACACCCAGTTTGGAGAGATGGTAGGTTCAAACAAAGAGTCAACCAAGCTACACATTGCTATGTTTCCATGGTTTGCATATGGTCATATAAACCCATTTATCCAACTCTCTAAAAAGATGTCTTCCCATGGCATCCAAATCTGTTTTTTCTCACGCACACAATCAAGAATACTTTTGGTTGTGTTTATGCGCGCAAAAATAAAATCCTAGCTAGGCTCCAAGGAACTCAAACCTACCTCCAAATCAATCCAACATTTGTGTTTCATCAAAATCTTGAAAACTCTCTCCAAAATGATCTCTTATCCTTGCTTGATCAGGAGGAATTGTTGTGGCGTTCTCAGAGTAGAATGGATAGAATCACGGAGGGCGAGAGAAATACTAGCTATTTTCATAGGAGTGTGACGATTAGGAGATCGTCTAACCGAGTTATAAGCCTTAGCGACGAAGTGGGAGGGGAAATCCAGGGTCAGGAAAGTATTAGAAATCACATCCAAGCTTTCTATCGCAATCTCTACACCACCGACCATACATCTAGCTCGTACCCTAGTCCTTTGGGGTGTGATGAGTCGACTATGGTTAACGTAGGTTTTACACCCACCACCCGGGAAATTAGGACAACCTTGTTTTGTATGAAGCCTTTAAAAGCCCCGGGCCCTAACGGGTTCCATCCTATTTTCTTTCAAAAAGCGTGGGGGACAATTGGTAAGGACCTTTGCTCTACTATTTAAGAATGGTATCGTAAGGGGGAGATCCCTGGGAATCTGTGTCAAGCCCTGATATGCCTAATTCCTAAGCAAAACTCGCCGAAAACCATCAAACAATATCGGCCTATTAGCTTATGTAACTCTATGTATAAACTTGTCACAAAGATTCTTGTCACTCGAATGAAACCTCTTATTCCCGACTGGATCTCTCCAAATCAAAATAGCTTCATTAAATGGAGGGGGGCTGACATTAACTTGGTTGTTGCTTCGGAGGTGCTTCACTCAATGAACAAAAAGAAAGGAAAATGGGGTTGGTTTGCATTAAAAATTGACCTAGAAAAAGCCTACGATAGAGTGGAATGGGGTTTTGTTCGTCAATGCCTGGTAGATTGTAACCTTGACCCCCATTCTTTTAAGTTAATCATGAATTGTGTGTCCCAAGCATCTTCAACTGTGCTTGTAAATGGTAGGAAGATAGACCTGTTTCATCATCTAGGGGCCTTCGCCAGGGAGATCCTATGTCACCATGTCTGTTTAACATCTGCCTTGAGACCCTATCAAAAGCAATCCATGTAGCGTGTGAGAGGAAGGTATGGACTCCCTTCGGGGTAGGGAAGAAAAAAGTTCCTATCTCGCACCTACTATTTGCTGATGACCTTCTTTTGTTTGGGAGGGTTGATGAAAATACAGTTTTCTCTGTCCGAGATACGCTTAAAATTTTTTGCGCTGTGTCAGGTCAAAAAATTAATGAACTGAAAAGCAAACTTATCTTCTCCCCTAATACTTCGAATGATTGTAAAGTGCTCTTTCAATCAACTATCCATGTGAGTGAAACGAAAACTTAGGGACGTATCTAGGCCTTCCCCTCTCCCACAAGAGACCTTCTAGATCCCAATTACAATTTGTGATTGAAAAGGTGAGAAATAAATTGGCTAAGTGGAAGACAAAATACCTTTCTAAAGCAGGGAGGTTGTGCTTAATTAATTCTACCCTTTCTACTATTCCGGCGTACTATATGCAAGCCACTTATCTCCCTTCTGCCACGCTTAAAGAGTTGGATTCCGTGTGTAATAATTTTCTATGGGGGGATACAATTGATAAGAGGAAGATCCACCTGGTAGGAAAAGACCAAACTTTTAAACCCAAAAATAGAGTGGGATTGGGCATTCGCGACCAGGAAAAAACTAACAGAGCGTACATGGCAAAATTAGGATGGAAAGTCTCTCAGGCTCCTCTGAATCTTGCTCAAAAATGCATTAATTCTAAGTATATATGTGCAGGGCAACAAAGTGACCAAATTCTCCCAAGGATCTAATACTTGGAAAAACATAGGTAAAGGTTGGCATCTTCTCCAGGAGAATTGTTGCTGGAGTTTGGTTGATGGGCGAACAATCCACCTATGGGAGGATAATTGGTTAGGCATAGGCTCTCTCAGGTCGAGTATCCATGGCCCTTTGACTCTTGAGGATGAAAACATGAGGGTGTGTAGCATTGTGAATGAAAATCGGTGGGATTTTAGTACTATTTCAATAGACCTCCCTTCTAGCATTATCGACAGAATTCATAGCTTTCACCCTCCTTCCGATGAAAATCGGGATGACATGCTTATTCCATCCTTCACAACCCCTAAAGGGTTCTCCTTGGCTCGGGCGTATGACGCCCAAATCAACAACCCGTGCATGAATATGGACTGGATTTGGAAACATTCCATGGAACCAAAGCTGGAATTTTTCTTTTGGTTGCTTTGGAGAGATCGAATCCCTCATAAACGTCTCCTTCACCTTCGTCATATCACTGAAAATGCTACTTGCCCTCGTTGTATGACACATGAGGAAGATTCAGCCAATATTGTTAGGGACTGCCCCTTTTCCATTGCGGTTTTGGAGCTATGTGCCCATTCGCCGTGTCTGGCGATTACTTTCATTGATTGGCTGAAAGAAAACTTAAACAGCGATAGGGTGTTCATAGGGATGGGGTGGATGGACTTATTCCCTTATGTTATTGCCATGAAATTGGGAAAGATAGGATTAATTGTTGCTTGTGCGACAAAGCACCTGCCCAGCCCAATGTGGTGCTTTCCCGTGCCATTGCTTTGGTTGCTTTGTGAGTTCAGGCTTATAGAATCCCCCAAACCCCTGGTGTCACGAGTCATGTGATTTCTATATACATGTTGATGCCTCCTTTACTCATATCGGGGAAAACATTGGGGTGGAGGTGTAATTAGAAACAGTGGTAGAGAATAGGTAATGGGATTCACTCAAAAGACTTATGCGTCTGATTCATTCATGGCTGAATTAAAGGCAATTCAGCTAGGTCTACAAATTGCAAAAACATACAACATCCATAAGGCTATAATTTATTCGGATTGTCTTCAAGTGATTGACCTCTTATGTGAATGTGATTGTTTTCCTGACAGCTATGTGAGTGTTGTTTGTGAATGCAGAAAACTATGGAGGGATCTCCTAAGCGTGAGAATTAAGCATTGCAAAAGGCAACACAACAAAATTGCGGATGGCATGGCTAAAAATTGTCGTATTAGCTTAGATGATGCAAATGTAACTAGGATTTTCCCCGAACCCCTAGTTATTGTAAGGATTTGTATCTCGCAGAGTGTAAGGATGTTTAATTGACTTTGGTTACTTGTGTTCACCAAAAATAAAATCTCATTTTTCTCAATACCTGGAAGCATCCCGCGTATCGAATCCGCTCTTAATCTTTCTACTCCTAATCAAGTCACCCCCCTTACTATCCCTCCAAGTGAAGGTCTCTTCCCTAACTTTGACAGTAGATTTGACATAAATCCTCAAACTGCTGAGCTCCTCAAAGTAGCACTCGACCAAATGCAACCTCAAGTTAAAACATTGTTATCTCAACTCAAACCACATATCATTCTTGTATGGGTAGCACCAAGTCTACTGTCGGCCACATCCCATGTGGTCCACCATGAAACTCTTAGGATGCGACAATAATATGGCAAGCCAATCCACTCTGGTTAGACGGTCCGAAATGGCACTCGCGGCCACCGAAAAGGACAAAATAAGGGAATTTTCCCTCCAGTCAGACTCATCCCAGTCGTACACGTGTCAATGGATTACGCATCCTGTCAGATGAACATTACTCCTATAAATAGCCAAATAGTGCTATTTTGCTGGTACATTCTCTCACACAGATATTTCTTATCTCTCTCTCTACTTTCTCTCTCTAAATCCTTAGCGGACACATACTGACTTGAACGTTGGAGGGGGTTTCCTCGCATCCCCCCCGGGGTAGTTTACGTTTGTCTTCCTTGCAGCTCTTTACTCACGGACGCCCCCACTCATTTACTGACGGACATCTCTGAGGTCCGCCACCATTTCAACACCGAAACAACTTGGCGCTAGAAGGAGGGGGCTTCCCATCTTTGTGAACGCCATCATCGACAAAGCAAACAATGACAGCCGTGTTCCACTAGGATTAGAAACCGATCAAGGGTCTTCCCAACCCATCATTACCAGGCGGATTGGTGCCCCGCACTTCAACCCTAGGGTGCCCGATAACAACAATGAACAACAAACTCCAGAGAACTATGTATCTCAGGTAAGCACTGGTGGCGTCCCATTTAATTTGGCTTAGTTGAGTCAATTCTCCCCTGAACAGCTGCAAACTGTGGCATCTTTCATCCAAATGTTAGCGGGCACTCCTCAGCCTAATAACACTCCTACTCCTAATGCAAGAGGCGCTCAACACCAGAAGCGATCATTGGTTTTAACCGGTAGAAACGCTGACGACACACCGGTTAGGAAGATGCGTATGTTTACTCAAGAGGGACGCTAGATGGAAAGACAAATTGATGATCCTAAATATGAGGAGGCTGTCTTGGAGACTGAGGATCTTAACAATTCAGAGGATGAGAATCAAAGTCACTCCCACCGAGAGTACAGCACCCAGGGTGCTAGTAACTATTCGGCTGGCGGACGCTTGTTGATCAAGCCTAAACTCTCTCCCTTCGTGCCAGAGTTTCTGAATCATCCCATGCCAAGAATCAAAATGCCATCATGCAAGTATGATGGCAGCTCAGATCCCGACGATGACGTCGCGGCCTATGAAGGACATATGTACCTGTACACTCATGTGGATGCTATTTGGTGTAAGGTGTTCCCGTCCACTCTTACTGGCATTGCTCAAACCTGGTTCAAAATTCTCAAACCTGGTAATGTTTCTAGTTTCTCTCAGCTTTCATCCATGTTCAGTACTCACTTTGTGAGCAATAGACGTCGTGGGCGCACTACTGGGGAATTATTGTCAATCAGGCAGGGAGAAGCAGAATCTCTCCGGGATTATATCGGTCGTTTTAATGTTGAGGCCGTATCTATTCCTCGATTACAGCAGGATGTGGCGGTCCTGGCCTTAATGACAGGATTGAGAGAGGGATCCGCATTCAGGAGTTATCTGGGCCGTAAGACTTTCACGTTGCTGGGGCCGGTACTGGGGAAAGTAAATGATTTCATAAGAGGGGAATAATTTCATAAGGCTGCCAGTAACCAGTATAGGGAGTCTGATAAAAAGAAGGATGAGAAGCCACGGAAGGAAAAGGGTCGCGATAATGACCGCGGCCGCGATGAAAGAAAGGAATCTAACATGGTCAAGAAAGGGAATGACCGAGAGCGTGGGGACCGGGAAAGGGGTGAACGCAAAGAGAAGTTTGATGCGTACACCTAGCTCACAACCTCTAGAGCACAGATATATACACCATGAACATGGAAAGTGACAAGTGGCAACGCCCAAAGAAGATGCTCCATAAGAATCGAGATAAGACTAAGTGGTGCGATTTCCATGAGGATCACGACCATATGACTGAAGACTGCAGGCACTTGAAGGATAATTTGGAAGATCTCATTCGCAGAGGCTATTTCACTCAATATAAAGTTCAGACAACTGAGGGCGATTTGGTGAAGTCTAGAGACCAGAATGTCCAGTCTCGGATAGGGGAGATATATGTGATTAGTGGCGGATCAATTCATGGCGGAAGTGTCAACGGGGCGAAAGCCAGCCTCAAGGAGTTTAGGCATCAGGTAAACTTCAATGAAAGTTGCCATTGGAAGAAGTCACCAGCCATGCCGGCCATGTCCTTTTTGGTCGAAGATGCCAAACATGTGATATACCCCCATGATGACCCTCTGGTGGTCACTTTGAAAGTTGCAAACTGCTTGATTCACAGAATCTTGGTAGATGGAGGAAGCTCGGTCAACATCTTATTTCTGTCAACATTCGAAAAGTTGATGATTGGCCGAGAGCATTTACTGCCAATACGTTACCCGGTGATAGGATTCACGGGAGCGTCGACAATACCAGAAGGAATCATAGAACTGCCCGTAAGGATGGGCGAGAATGATTATGCCCGAGATGTGATGGCGGAATTTGTAGTAGTCGATGTTCTGGGAGCATATAACGCCATAGTTGGCAGGCCTTTTAATCATGATGTCCAGGGACTGGTATCCACCTATCATCTGACTATGTTGTATGTATCCAACCAGGGTACGACAACAAAGATAAAGGGAAACCAGGAGACAACAAAATTGTGTTACTTAACTGCTTTGAAGCAGCCGGCACGGAGGATTCCTGTAGAGGATTTAAGTCGGCCAACAAGGAAAGAAAAAAAGGCTAAAAAGAAAGCAATGGCAGAAGAAGAACAGCTAGAGAAGATAAATGAAAACACTATGGCAATCGTAGGCGTAGGATTTTTGAATTCCTTTAATGCCTACACGCGGTGTGAGTGCGTTTATTTGACTACTCCATTGTTTAGGTTTTATTAAAAATATGTTTTTTGAAGTCGCTAACAATTCTTTAGAGGAAGAATCATAAACCTAATTGGATTGAAACAGAAGGAACATCTTAGGGACTTATCCAATGTAGATTTCCCCATCATGACTCCATATATGGTCAAAGTGAACCAAAGATTGAGTTCGGGGGTGAGGGTACAATATAGTCAGGAACTATATTGCCCATTGCTGGCCTCTACTAAATACCGATTCATTACAGATTTTATGCAATAGAACAATCAAACAATATTTTAAAGCACCCTAAAATAATTAATCTAAATGGGTTCAGGAAACACACAAAAGACTAATTATTTAATGACCAGTTATTAAGCAATCATTTTACAAGGTTCCTAACAGGTTGTCCATGTTATCTGAATTAGTTAGAACATTTATTTAGGTCTTGATTAACAATAAATACAAGGTGATAAATATTGCAATCAGGCATAAAAAAATAAACAAAAAATAAGAAAATAAAATATTACAGGGAGTTAGTATAATATATACAATACTTACAGTCGCATGGACGAGTTAACAATCTACATCAGGAATAGAGTGTTAGTAACTTCAAGAAAATAATAAAAATAAATAAAGAAAGCAAATAAAGTTAGTTAATTTAGTTGACCCTCAGAAATTATACCACCGTCCGGGGTCGTTGATTTGTACGGATCTTGGATCGAAAGTTGTACGAGTCTAAAAAAAAAAAAGGTTGTATCCTGTTTTTTGTATTATGTGTTGCTTGCGTTAGATATTGCACTGTGTCGAACAAGATTGGCCTTTTACTATGATGAACCGGGTCTTGAAATTATATTGTAAATATGGATGGTGCGTTGATGATGATGAATAATGCGTTAAGTAATAATGCGATGATCTCGGTATTTATTAGATGATATCGGTGATGGTGTGCTGTTGTTAAGTATTAGGAAGCAATAAGGGGTTGATTAATTATGTGGCAGGTGATGAATCTAGGGGCTAGGGAATTAGGATGATGAATAGTGATGTGGCGTGATGGATGATTAATAGGTGAGAATTGAGATGGCGCAAGTTGGAGTAGTTTGTAGCAGGGAATATGGAGTTTTGGTGTATAGGATTAGAGAGTGCCGAGTGAGTTATGAAAGAATTAGTTTTTTGGCCGTGAGTTTTTGGAGTTGTTAGTTGTATGGAGATGTGAATTGTTAGGAGGATATATATAGGTTTAGGTAGTTGGGTTGCAATAGGTTTTTGAAAGTTAGTTGGCTTCTAAAAAGGTTTTTTTAAAATAGTTAGATAAAGATTTTTGAAAAGAGTTAGATAAAAGATAGTTAAAAACAATTTGGGAAAAGATTATTTTTGTAAAGGATATTTTTATTAATAAAACTAATCAATATAATTAATTAATTCTATTAACTAAATTGGGCTAGAAAAAGGGTTTTATAAATTGGGCTTTCATAAAAACTATTTTTTAAAAGGTTTTCAAAGATGGGCCTTTAAAAGGTTATTTAAAAACGTTTTAGTAAGTGGGCTTATTAAAATTGGTTATAAAAAAGGATTTCGGAAATGAGTTAATAAAATGAGTTAGAAAATGGTTTTGGGCTTAAAACATTTTATTTTAGACTCTTTCTTTATTCTTTCCTTGATCCGGACCAATTGGAGCAGGGTATTGGTCATCATAGGGTGCTAAATGGGGAGACACGATTATGTGTCTACAGAAGCCCCCATTTTGACTGAGGTTTGTAAAACCGAAAGTCAAAGTATACGTGTCGGGACGGAGAATGATTCTAGATGCTCTGCAATCCAAAATCACTCTTTTGCGCCGGTACCTGCAAAACAAGCGAAAGCTTCAGGAACAGACATGTGTGAAATATATTCGCAAAATAATTGCAAATTTTGCAAAAATGAAACGATATATGGGAAAAAGAATCATGAGCCATTATGGTCCGGCTCATGTCGGGGTAAAGTTTTTGTCCAGAGCTTTTGTCCCGCTCCAAGGCGATATGTGTAGAGCTTTTATCCCGCTCCAAGGCGATTGTAATGAGCTATTGTCCCGCTCCAAGGCGATTGTAATGAGCTATTGTCCCGCTCCAAGGCTATTGTAATGAGCTATTGTCCCGCTCCAAGGCGATTGTAATGAGCTATTGTCCCGCTCCAAGGCGGTTGTAATGAGCTATTGTCCCGCTCCAAGGCTGTTGTAATGAGCTATTGTCCCGCTCCAAGGCTGATTGTAATGAGCTATTGTCCCGCTCCAAGGCTATTGTCCCGCTCCAAGGCTGATTGTAATGAGCTATTGTCCCGCTCCAAGGCTGTTGTAATGAGCTATTGCCCCGCTCCAAGGCTGATTGCAATGAGCTATTGTCCCGCTCCAAGGCTGATTATAATGAGCTATTGTCCCGCTCCAAGGCTGTTGTAATGAGCTATTGTCCCGCTCCAAGGCTGATTATAATGAGCTATTGTCCCGCTCCAAGGCTGTTGTAATGAGCTATTGTCCCGCTTCAAGGTCGTTGTAATGAGCTATTGTCCCGCTCCAAGGCTGTTGTAATGAGCTATTGTCCCGCTCCAAGGCTGTTGTAATGAGCTATTGTCCAGCTCCAAGGTGTTGTAATGAGCTATTGTTCCGCTCCAAGGCTCTTGTAATGAGCTATTGTCCCGCTCCAAGGCTGTTGTAATGAGCTATTGTCCCGTTCCAAGGCTGATTGTAATGAGCTATTGTCCCGCTCCAAGGCCGTTGTAATGAGCTATTGTCCCGCTCCAAGGCCGTTGTAATGAGCTATTGTCCCGCTCCAAGGCCGATTGTAATGATCTATTGTCCCCTCTCCAAGGCTGATTGTAATGAGCTATTGTCCCGCTCCAAGGCTGATTGTAATGAGCTATTGTCCCGCTCCAAGGCTGATTGTAATGAGCTATTGTCCCGCTCCAAGGCCGATTGTAATGAGCTATTGTCCCGCTCCAAGGCCGATTGTAATGAGCTATTGTCCCGCTCCAAGGCCATTTGTAATGAGCTATTGTCCCGCTCCAAGGCCGATTGTAATGAGCTATTGTCCTGCTCCAAGGCTGATTGTAATGAGCTATTGTCCGCTCCAAGGCGTTGTAATGAGCTATTGTCCCGCTCCAAGGTCGTTGTAATGAGCTATTGTCCCGCTCCAAGGCCGATTGTAATGAGCCTTTGTCCCGCTCCAAGGCTGATTGTAATGAGCTACTGTCCCGCCCCAAGGCTGATTGTAATGAGCTATTGTCCCGCTCCAAGGCCGATTGTAATGAGCTATTGTCCCGCTCCAAGGCTGTTGTAATGAGCTATTGTCCCGCTCCAAGGCCGTTGTAATAAGCTATTGTCCCGCTCCAAGGCTGATTGTAATGAGCTATTGTCCCACTCCAAGGCTGATTGGAATGAGCTATTGTCCCGCTCCAAGGTTGTTGTAATGAGCTATTGTCCCGCTCCAAGGCTGTTGTAATGAGCAATTGTCCCGCTCCAAGGCTGATTGTAATGAGCTATTGTCCCGCTCCAAGGCTGTTGTAATGAGCTATTGTCCCGCTCCAAGGCTGTTGCAATGAGCTATTGTCCCGCTCCAAGGCTGTTGTTGTAGTTGATTTACAGAGTAGCAAGGTTGCGTTCTTGCCAACTTTTGAAAGTTCGTTTAATCGTCGCGCGTAATGTCGTAACGAATATTTGAATGCATTTGGGAATTAGGTGTGTGGGCTCCACTTGGCTAAGATGCCCGCAAGCGTGCCGTTCAGGACTGTGCGCCAGACGCACAGGCCTGCGCTTGGCGTGGTATGCTGCGCTGGACGCAGATTTTTGTATGTGACACAACGTTGTCGGTGCGTTGGACGCACCATGTATATAGCACTTTCTGTTGTTAATTTGTAGGGGTCCGCAGACCTTGGCGGCATATAGCTCATATAGAGCCATTTAATGTTGGGTACCTGCGAATACCAATAACATACAGATATACAGACAACAACTAGGGGACATGCATGTGTCCTGTAATGTGGGTGCTAGTGTATGGATAGGAAAATACTTGACCTATAAAGAGTGACCTCTAGTACTCTAGACTTAAAGGTGCTATCGTGTGTGCATACGCGTGTGTGTATGTGTGACTCGATGATTGACGCTAGAATCCAATGGCTAAGGACGAAGGATGCAATGTTTTGACACAATGTTTGGACGATGCAGATGTAGAAATATGACACAAATGCAGAGGTATGACACTAATGCAGATGATTTTATCGTTCCATTAGAAGCTTCAAATTTTCGTTTTAGAAAACTGTTTTTGAAATAGGAGAAATGGAAAGCCCCAAGGATGATCCATGTAAGTTATGTTTGATTCGAAATGCGTTGTAGTTGTTACGGGTCTAAGTGAGCCCATAAAACAGTTAGGATCTCGTATGGGTCTGTAGCTCACAATATTTTGTATGGACTCGTAATGAAGTCCTTATCAAGGTACACATGGAGCCTATGAAGGATGATCTGTTGGATTTGAAATGCATTGTAGTCCTCGTAATGCTTGAATTGTATATGCTTCGGGGTTTGTATGTTAAAGGCGTAAGTGAGTCCGTGAATAGGTACAATGTTGCATTTGCGCGGGTTTATAACCCAAGATTTCACTTATGGACTCGTAATGAAGTCCTTGTCTCAATAGGTCGGGACTCGGAGCCTATAATTTTCTAGGTGGACCAGTGATGAAGCCCCCGGTAAGACGGAATTGATGAAGTATTCGACTTGATTGCTTGATTTTGAAGATTTCTCGTCACGCTTAGTGGAAGTTTCTACCGAAGATTCCATATAGGGTTCCTAAGGTGAAAAAGATAAGAACGACCAAAGAAAGGAATACTCACAAGATGAGGCGCGGTAAGCGATAATATAGTTGAGAAAACAGCAAGGGATAAGAATAAGAAGAGGCGGAGTCATAATGAATCGAATCACACAGTGAGGTAGGCCAATGATGCAGGTTCGAATCCCAGTCTAGTTCTAAGGGTAGGGATGAGCATTTAAAATTCATGATTTGGCGATTGCGCTTTTCTCATGGGCCTTGGCGAGCCTTAAAAATATGTTTTGAATTAAAATGGTCGGGCCTCAAAAGAGGTTGCCTACGTATCCATGATGGAATCAGGCCAGTCGTAGCTCTTAGCATTTTAATCGGTGGCCGAGCATTTTGCTTTGGAGCCATTTGCAATGAATTAGGCATTGATTTAAGTATTGATTTGGAAGAGGTCTTTAGCAAAGGTGGATAGTGATGTAGTTTGGTTTGGTTTATAGCGGTTGGACCTCAGGATGAGGTTTCCAACGTATCTTTAGCAGAATCAGACCATTCGTAGTTCAGGCCAATGAATAAGAAGGTGCCCAGACTTTTGCCTAAGTCGCCTTAATGGGTTTTCGACCTAGCGGGCTTTGGTTTGTCTTTTATGGCTTATTGGGATGCGATATGCATGGTTATGGATTGCTTGAGGGAAGGTTTGTCGGATATATGATTTGGCTTGTAATGATTTTTGGTTGTTAACGTTGGAGTTGGAGGTTAAAGGTTTCGAAGGAAATACCTTTGACAAAGTTATTGATGGGCTTACTTGCAACACTTCTCTTTTTTTTAAAATTTTGCACTTTTGTATCATTTTTTTTTATTTGCTTTTGTTTTTGCTTTGATTTTTGTGTTGTTGCTTTTTTTTTTTACTTGCCCTTTACATTGAATTGTAGTCAAGTGTACCTCCACTAAGGTAGGTTAGAGGGAAAGGGGTGTTATGTATTTAGGTTGAAATGGAGGAATAGTTGTACTGAAGGGAAGGAATGCCTCTTTTATATATGCCAGTTGTTCATTGCCTTTATTAGAATAGTCATGAGAATTAGAAATTCATTTCCTTTAAGGAGACAATCGTGATTTTCAGTGATGCTCATTAGTGCAGGGTTAGAAAAGAAATACTCATTTATTGATTGAAAATTATGAGTACATGCAATAAAAGGGGAAATCCTACATTAGACTGGGAAAAATAAGAGAAATGAAACAGAAAATGAAATCCTAAGTCTAGACTCCTATGTCGCATGACAAGACAGCTTCGTTGCTTCAATCTTCATGAGGTCTCTTTCTAAATGAAAAGAGAAGTGTATTTTTTTTTCGCGTTGATTGGACCTAAGCGAGTCCAAATGCTCCAACGAGCAGAGAATTTTTCGGAAAGTTTCCCCTTCGGTTTGGTGTTATCAGTAGGTTCGAAATAGGAATTTGCATTAGTTACCCTATGAATGACATTCTCCATTTTCTTGTTGAATCCAGGAGATTCACCATACTCGACCTTCTCAAGCCTTATAGTTATTTCTTCCATCATACTAGACATCTTGACTAAGGCTCTAGCCATTTCAGCGACTTGTTGTTCGGTATTCAATGGATTACCCATTTCAGTGTCTCTTGACTTCTGCATGGATCATCAATGGAGATTTAGAGATAGAGAGTGATGGAGAGAGAGAGAAATGGAATGAAGAAATATAGGTTTGAAAAGAATTTCCATTTAAAAGTCGAGCTTATAGGAACGAATCTGAATATCCTATATGCATGATGATTTTTTTTTTTGATGCACCTAGACCTAATGCATGTATGAATGACTTTTTTGGATGCACCTAGACCTAATGCATGTATGCATGACTCAATCTATGCGTTCGAACCTGTAATGGCTGCCTACATATCCCAAAAGAGGGAATCAGATTGCTTGTAGTTCGGGACTACTAAATGCAGAATGCATGAAATGAGATGGAGAGTATGGATGCAATGAGACTCCTAAATGCCTAATAACTCTAGTCATGGATGAAGTGTATGAATGATGGACTATGCAATGCAAAAGGAACTCTAGTATGAATATTGTCCTAATTGATATGCAATTCTAATGACTTCAGAATCCTAGACTTGAAAGACTTCTAATGACGTTAGAATTCTAGATTTCACGGACTTTCAAGGATGCTAGACTCCTAATGTGCATGAAACTCTAGTGGACCTAGACTTCTAAAGTGAATGAAACTCTAGTGGACCTAGACTCTTAAAATGGATGGAATTCTAATGGATTTAGACTCCTAAGATGGACAGAAATCTAATGGATTTTAGACTCCTATTATGCATGGACTTTCTATGGATTATAGATTTCTAAGATGGCAAGAATTCTAACGACCCTAGACTTCTTAGATGGTTGAACCTAGACAAGGTTAAGACTCCTAAATTTGATAGAGTTAGATGAGGTTAAGAACTCTAAATGGAGTGAAACTGGATGAATCTAGACATTTGGGTCAGACGGACTTCTAGTGCAGTTAGAATTCCTAAGCAGATGAGACTTTTACAACAAGATGGACACTAAAAAAAGAAATCCTAATTGATATACACATGAAAAGATGGATAATATACATGAAAGGATGGATAGAGAAAAAGGATGAAGTTTCGAAAAAAGATATGTGATAGGAAAAAAAAGATGGATAATTTTTTTTTGAAAAAAAGGTGGAGATAGAATTTTTTGAAGTAGATAGGAGATTGAAGATAAGATGAAAATTTTGAAAAAGATATGTGATCATTTTTTTAGAAAAAAAAGATGGGAGATATTTGGTAAAAGATATGGATAACATTTTTTTTTTTTTTTAAAGATGGGAAATATTTTTTTCTAAAAAGAATAGGGGATATAGCTTGGTAAAATGTGGGGATGACAGAAAGTCGGCAACGAAATGAAATTAAGATTCTGCGCACAACAAAGGGCTAGATGCACTAATCGCATACATCAAGACGCAGGGATCAAATTTGGGCTATGCGGGCAACGATAGAGAATGCGCTTAACGCAAGAAATCGCGCCTCACGCATTGTGGAAGCGCAGGACGCAAAATGGAAATAAAGGAAGAGACGCTGATTGCGTCCGGCGCTGGCAAGCTGCGCCAAGCGCATAGATGATGCGCAGTGCGCAAGAAGCTCGACATCTCATCTATTGCTGTTTCGATCACGTAACTTTGATTGACGATCTATTTTGGAAATTACGCGACACATAGCAGTTAGAGGCACGCAACACACAAATATGCACAATTAAGATAATAATATGCAAAGTTGTCACCCTAAAGTCCAGTTCTATGTTCAACTATTGGTCAGGTTTAGGTTAAGGCTGAAAAGGGTCCATGACTAAGAGATTGATCCCACACTTCGTACCCCTGCATAAAGAGGTGGCCACGTGTAAGACGCACTCCAGTCTCAAGTCAGGAACAAGAGAACAATGCCATGGTTGGGTAGGTTTGTTTATGACTAAGATCCAACACTATCGCTCAGGAAGCTTTTTGGAAGGACAAAGCTCAAACCCCCCGGGGGTGACCTCACACATAGAACATGTGCTAATGAGGCAAGGTAGATTGTCCTTATGGTGGCTGAACAATAGCCATGCACATGCAAAACAATATTTTATTCTAAGGCATAAAAATAAGAATGAATCGTATTTTTCAAGTTTCACCCACTCATTTAAAAAAAATTAATTTTTTAAAATCCTCCCCAGTGGAGTTGCCAAATTGTAGGCGTAGGATTTTAGAATTCCTTTAATGCCTACACACGGTGTGAGCGCGTTTATTTGACTACCCCATTGTTAAGGTTTTATTAAGAATATGTTTTTTGAAGTCGCCAACAATTCTTTAGAGGAAGAATCATAAACCTAATTGGATTGAAACGGAAGGGACATCTTAGGGACTTATCCAATGTAGATTTTCCCATCATGACTCCATAGATGGTCAAAGTGAACCAAAGATTGAGTTCGGGGGTGAGGGTACAATATAGTCATGAACTATATTGCCCATTGCTGGCCTCTACTAAATACCGATTCATTACAGATTTTATGCAATAGAACAATCAAACAATATTTTAAAGCACCCTAAAATAACTAATCTAGATAGGTTCAGGAAACACACAAAAGACTAATTATTTAATGACCAGTTATTAAGCAATCATTTTACAAGGTTCCTAACAGGTTGTCCATGTTATCTGAATTAGTTAGAACATTTACTTAGGTCTTGATTAACAATAAATACAAGGTGATAAATATTGCAATCAGGCATAAAAAAATAAATATAAAATAAGAAAATAAAATATTACAGGGAGTTAGTATAATATATACAATACTTACCGTCGCAGAGACGAGTTAACAATCTACATCATGAATAGAGTGTTGGTAACTTCAAGAAAATAATAAATATAAATAAAGAAAGCAAATAAAGTTAGTTAATTTAGTTGACCCTCAGAGATTATACCACCGTCCGGGGTCGTTGATTTGTACGGATCTTGGATCGAAAGTTGTACGAGTCTAAAAAAAAGGTTGTATCCTGTTTTTTGTATTATGTGATGCTTGCGTTATATATTGCACTGTGTCGAACAAGATTGGCCTTTTACTATGATGAATCGGGTCTTGAAATTATATTGTAAATAAGGATGGTGCGTTGATGATGATGAATAATGCGTGTAAGTAATAATGCGATGATCTCGGTAACTATTAGAGTTGTTAGTTGTATGGAGATGTGAATTGTTAGGAGGATATATATAGGTTTAGGTAGTTGGGTTGCAATAGGTTTCCGAAAGTTAGTAGGCTTCTAAAAAGATTTTTATAAAATAGTTAGATAAAGATTTTTGAAAAGAGTTAAATAAAAGATAGTTAAAAACAATTTGGGAAAATATTATTTTTGTAAAAGATATTTTTTATTAATAAAACTAATCAATATAATTAATTAATTCTATTAACTAAATTGGGCTAGAAAAAGGGTTTTATAAAATGGGCTTTCATAAATACTATTTTTTAAAAGGTTTTCAAAGATGGGCCTTTAAAAGGTTATTTAAAAACGTTTTAGGAAGTGGGCTTATTAAAATTGGTTATAAAAAAGGTTTTCGAAAATGAGTTAAAAAAATGAGTTAGAAAATGGTTTTGGGCTTAAAACATTTTATTTTAGACTCGTTCTTTATTCTTTCCTTGATCCGGACCAATTGGAGCAGGGTATTGGTCATCATAGGGTGCTAAATGAGGAGGCACAATTATGTGTCTACAGAAATAACCATGGAGGAATTAGAAGCTAGGCCAGAAGATTCACCAAGACCTAAGCCTGATGGCGAATCTAAGTAAAAAATGCTGGCAGATGATCCTTCAAGAATAGTCGCTGTCGGAACGGACATGGACCCAGAGGTCAGGATCAACCTGGTGACTCTCCTACGAGAAAAGGCTGATGTATTCGCGTTCGCGTTGGATGAGATGCCGGGAATAGACCCGACCGTGATGGTTCATCGTCTGAATGTCGACAGTGCAATCCGTCCTGTCAAGCAGAAGAAAAGAAATTTTTCGGCAAAAAAAGAACAAGGCTATCACAAAATAAGTTAATAAGTTACTAGCGGCTGATTTCATAGAGGCTTGTGACTTCCCGAAGTGGCTGGCAAATGTAGTAATGGTGAAAAAAGCAAATGGCCAGTGGCGGATGTGTGTAGATTTTACGGATCTTAATAGAGCTTGTCCGAAAGATTGCTATCCGTTCCTTTGAATAGACCAGTTGGTGGATTCCACTAGCGGTCATGCATTATTAAGCTTTATGGATGCATTCTCGGGGTATCACCATATCAGTCTTTTAGAGGCCGACAGAAAGAAAGCTGCTTTCATCACGGATTGTGGAGTTTATAACTATAAAGCAATGTCATTTGGCTTGAGAAATGCTGGAGCCACATACCAGAAGCTGGTCGACAAAGTATTCGCGGACCATAAGGGGAGGAACATTGAAGTTTATGTTGACGATTCGATCGTCAAAAGTAAGACTGATCGTGAACACATTGACGACCTGAAAGAAACTTTTAGCACTTTGAGAAGATACAAGATGAAGCTCAACCCAAAGAAATGTGTCTTTGGAATAAGAGCAGGGAAATTTCTGGGATTTATGGTTAGTAAGAGAGGAATTGATGCTAATCCGGACAAGGTCCAAGCAATCATCGATTTGCCGGAACCAAAAGGTGTCAAGGATATACAGAGGTTAACAGGAAGGATGGCTGCTTTGACTCCTTTCATTTCAAAGTCAGCCAATAAGGCCTTACCTTTCTTCTCGCTATTAAGAGGACATAAAAAGTTTGAATGGGGAGAAGAGCAGAGCAAAACTTTCATCGCGGTCAAAGAACACCTGAAAACTCTCCCTACCATTTCTCGACCAGAGACAGGAGATACTTTGCAATTGTATATCTCGGCCTCACCAAAGACTGTCACGGCCGTTTTGTTTGTGGAGAAGGGGAAGAGACAGCAGCCAATATACTTCGTCAGTCATATTTTGAATGGGTCGGAAAGCCGTTATCAATTGGTCGAGAAGATGGCATTGACAGTAATAATCGCTGCAAGAAAGCCTAGACCATATTTTGACTGTCATCCCATCCAGGTCTTGACAAACCAGCCTCTGGAAAAGGCATTGTAGAAAATGGACAGTTCAGGCCGTCTTTAGAAATGGGCAGTTGAGTTGTCTGAGTATGACATCCAGTACAAGCTTAGAACCGCGATAAAGGCGCAAGCATTAGTGGATTTTATCGTAGAAACATCTTATGAAGAAGAAGAGCAAGTTTAAAAAGAAATGTGGATGTTATAGGTAGATGGCTCCTCTGCCATGAGTGGATCAGGGGCTGGCATTGTAATGACTAGTCCGGAAGGAAATATTTTTTAGTATGCCATAAAATTTACCTTCCCGACATCAAATAATGAAGCATAATATGAGGCCGCAATTGCTGGATTGAGAATGTGTATAGCAGCTGGTGCAAAAAAACGCATCACTGAAAACGGACTCACAGCTTGTCAATGGGCAGTTGAAAGGAGAGTTTGAGGTCCGAGAAGCAAACATGCAGAAGTATGTCGAAAAGGCCAAAGAGATGATAGCCCAGTTGGATTATTTTGAAGTTCAAGCCATTCCTAGAGCCGACAACACCAAGGCAGACGCACTTTCAAAGCTAGCAAGCTCTGACTCTCTGAATATAGAAAGATTTGTCATGGTGGAGGTTTTGAGAGAAAAAAGCATTACTGAGAAAATTGTGACCGTGAACAACATCAACCAGCAGGGCGAATGGTTTAGTGAGCTGGTGGCGTACAAGTTGACAGGTTCACTTCCTCATAACGCCATGGAATTCATGAAATCAAAACGGTAAGGCAGTTGGTGTGTCATCTACCAGGATGAATTATATAAGAAGTCTTTCAGTTTGCCGTTGTTGAAATGTGCAACGGCATGGGAGTCTGGTAAAATACTAGGAAGAAATCCATGAGGGAATTTGTGGGAACCATATTGGCCGAAAGGCGCTGGCATTGAAAGCTCTGAGAGTAGGGTTCTATTGGCCAAGTATGCTGGCGGATGCACAAAGTTACGTCAAAAGATGTGATAAATGTCAAAAGTTCCCTCCCGTCATTAATAGGCCCGCGAATGACCTCCAGCCAATACTCTGCCCGATACCATTTGCACAATGGGGTTTGGATATCCTTGGGCCGTTTACAACGGCTACTGGCGGTCGAAGATTTTTGATTATGGGTATCGACTATATTACAAAATGGATCGAAGCTGAGCCGACAGCAAAGATCAAATCTAACCAGGTTAAAAAGTTCATATGGCAGAGCATAATGACAAGGTTTGGAATACCAGCAGCAATTGTCTTTGATCACGGAGCACAATTTGATTGTCGACCAAACAAAAGTTTCTTGTCCGAGTTCAGAGTGAAGTTTGCATTCTCGGCCGTGTGTCACCCACAATGTAATGGACAAGCTGAAGCCGCAAACAAACAGATTTTGGGGGGCCTTAAGAAGAAGTTGGACGAATTCAAGGGAGCTTGGGCCGACATGGTCCCAACAGTATTATGGGCCAACTGAACAACTGAAAAAGAAGCGATTGGGGAAAGTCCTTTCAAATTAGCCTTTGGGTCGGAAGCAGTCTTGCTAGTAGAAGTCGGCTTACCATCCTATCGGATCAAACACAAAGATCTGGAGAGGAATGACCAGGCTTTGAGGGAAAATCTGGATTTCCTACCAGTGATAAGGTTGGTAGGGAACTTTGGGCTGCAGCGTATAAGGATCGTATAAGCAAAGCCAATAATAAGAGGGTTTTGGAAAGTCCGTTAAGGCTTGGAGATTAGGTGCTGCGAAGAACAGCCGCTACGAGAAAAGCTCACACAGAAGGGAAACTTACAGCCAAATGGGAGGAGCCATATCAGATAGCCAAAGAAATTGGTCCCGGTTCGTTTGCTCTGAAGACAATGGATGGTATCGAGCTTAAAATTGATGTAATGCTAGTGCTTGAAGAAGTATTATGTTTAGATGTTTGATGTAATGGGCCGAGAGCCACGTTTTGTCTCGTCAAAATAATAAAAACTTACGTTAGCATTCCATCAATTATCTTCCTGTTTTGTTGAACGACAAGGAAAATATATGTTGTATATGATTAAGTTTTCTGCTATTAAATTCCTTAAGAGCCAAATGACAGGCCAAAATAGTACTTAAGACCATATGACAGGTCAAGTGTACAAACGGCCAAATGACAGGCCAAATATAAAAACGGCCATATAACACTAGTAGAAAAATGCTCAAATGCTCCGGTTAAAAAGCCCACAAATGCTCCGTATTTGGCCCGTAGCAGACGTCACACGAGCATTTGGGCATTTTACAAATGCTCCGGTTGTCTGATTAACCGGATCATTTGAGCTTCTTAACATGGATAAAATGCCTCAAATGCTCCGGTTGTTAAGGAAAAACCGGAGCATTTGTGAGCAAATGCTCCGGTTTTTCCTTAACAACCGGAGCATTTGTGGAGATCTAAGAATAAAAAAAACACCAGCTAGCTACCGGCTACCGCCAGCAAGCAGCATGCGTGCTAGCAATAGGCCTACTAGTGGATTAAAATCAGCATAAGAGGATCACATTTGCCTATGTACAGTCACAAAAGGAAACCCAGCTAGCTACTGCCTCTGCATATTTTTTTTATCATTTGTCTATGTACAGTCACAAAAAGAAACCCACCTAGCTACTGCCAGTGCATATTATTCTTATCATTTGTCTATGTACAATCACAAAATACCAAGTGTCATCATTCATCCTACTTGAGACTTTAGAATACAAGCAAACAATATCAAAATTCATTACAAAAGGATAATATCTAAAATGGATATGCTTACTGTATCCAAGTCTAGTAACATGAAGTATGAATCATTTAAACAAGTAGAGTGAGAACAACCACCAAAATATTAAGAGGTATCCTTCGGCATGTACAGCAGTTGCATGATGATATCTTGGAAAAGGTGGGTGTTGCCTATCAAAATAACAAGTGATGTAGAACTCGTACATGATCACAAATATAGATTGGAAACAAGAGGAAAAGAGATACTCACCTAGCCTCAACTTTATTCCAAGTCATTATGTCAAGGTCAAGAATATGGAGATTGTACAAAAGCTTCCAGCAGGTATTTTCACCACCGAACATTATCAATTTTGAGCCAGCCAGTGCCCGGCGAATTCCCAAAAGCAGTTGATTCTTCTCATTATTCCTAAGTTCAAATGTACAATAAAAAATTAATTCTCCATAAGGCAAGAATAGAATTGGGGTACTCAACAGAGTCTCCAAGAGAAACAAAAAATTAGAATACCATATGAACAACACCGAATCTCCAGCAACGAGCCTTTTAGCACTGACAAAGACACTCCACCCCGTAGTAAGTAGGTGCCTTTTGGGTTATCCTGCATAAGTAAAATCAATACATATTTTAGTTACACAAAATATTAAAAAATCTCAAAGTAGGTTAGAGTATAGGACAACATACAAAACATGAATCATTAAGTCCTTTGCATAAAACATTTCATAGCAGAACATGCAACATTTCATAGTTAGCCATTGAAACATTAAAGCATGTGAGAAATTATTTAAACTAGAATGAGATTTTACCAATATTAAGAAAAAAGAATCCGGAACCATAAAAAAATCTTCGAACTACCATTGGATTTCTTGACACAAGGTACTGGGAATCTGGATACTTACTCTTCTATCAAAAGCCTTGCTCTAAATAGAGAGCAATGTATAGAGGTTATGAACATGCACATCATGATAAATTCTACACTCAGAAATCAGAATCTTGGATGTTCAACAAAATTAACATGATACTTTGAAATTAGTATATCTATTAATTCCTCACAAATTTTAGAGCAATAGCTAGGGTTTACAAGTGCTAGAGAACATAGATAACATATAAGTTTAAAAACCTTCTTTTTGGCAAGAACACATAAGTTCGCTCCAACAGAAGCTTTTAGCAATAAAAACAAAAAAAAAAAGGAAAAAAAATCAGAATATTCGACCATCTAAAACCAATTTTGAGGAATCAGGGGCAAGAAAAGTATAAAAAACAGAAAATAAAGTAATTGAGGAAGTAAAGCATACCTATTTTTGCAGTTAATCTTCTGGTATTATAGTTGTCGTCCAATACAGGGTACATATTATGTACAGTTGCTGGACAAAGCATCTGTACAGAATACAAATTGGATAAATTTAGGGATAATAGGTTTTGATAAAGCAAATTCAAGTAAAGTGGCACACCCTACATGTTTCAAGATGCCTTCAGAATCACCCACAATATCACAACATATGATCTAACCTAAATCAAAAGCAACAAGTTTAGTACACACCTGTCAGGCACGCCAGTGGGAATATGTACGATAGAGCAGCCAAAAAAAAGGATGTTGGGCAGAGGTAGAACCTAATCATTAAGGAATAGAGCATATCATCACTGATGGTCACAAATTTACAACCATAAATCAAAACAAATACGTTCCAGGTTGTAGATCTTTACCATAAAAACAGTTTGCAGTACTATGTATGGTTTAGGCTGAAGCACTGCAAGTGACACTCGTGCCATGAGCCTGCTAATTTGAGTGATTAGACTTCAGGACATGTGTGATGAAGTCTTAGGCAGCAAGCTTGCTTCACGACTATGGACTGGTTGTGTCGTTGAGATTCTAAATTCATTAGACAATTAATGATGCAAAATCTTTGCCCTTTTTTGTAGTAGTGTTCATAAGAGTTGCAAAATCTTTTCAACTTTCTCTTATTATCTTGCATCAATGATTGTTTTCCTTTGTCATATGAAAGAAGAGAGAGAAATTGAATCATTTACATATTTACAAACTATAGAATCAATTCCAAATTCATGATTAGGCACTTAATTATGCAGTAAAAACTATTTGAACTGAAGCCATACCATCTAACAACAAAAAGGCAAATAATGATGTTTATGATCTCTATAGCAGGGAATCAAAGCCTCCTTTTGCTACACCTTTCATACAAATCGATTCACATCGGATTCTAAGACCATAGGACTAGATTGTTCCCTCAACAATATGATTCTTGAAAAACTTTTACCATATTAGCTAACTAAAGGGACCATGGAGAAAACTTGTTGCTCTAATATGTTGGCAGTGGGATCCTGGCTGGAGCAAGTGGGTTCCTAGCCTGCCCACCAATAGCAGCAACAGAAGTTCGAGTAAGTGAGGAACTTTAGCTTGCTCAGCAATTCCCTAATGAATCAAGATATCCTCACAAGTTTAGCTATTCATAATTGATACAGAAAGCCAACCAAGGTTCTTCTTCAGCAGGAACCATAAACAATTAGAACGCAACCATGACAAGGGCAACAAGTTGTATAATATCACTTGGAAAATTAGCTTGTAATGATAGCATATACTCACTTAGAGAAACCAAGAGAGCTAGGTATAGTACTGTGCAAGCAAAAAAGGAACTTTTAGTTCTCCACTATGTATTTACTATTAATTATCCAAATAAATAGCAAGCAATCAAGCAACATTCCGCAGATAGCCCACCATCAGACACACACAACGATACCCATAAAGGAAACATATTAGTAATCCAAAAGTTCATGAAAACACCGTAACTTATGGAACACCAAAACCTCTTTTATGTAATTTGAACCTCTTTTCTAGGTCAGTCCATTGGATTTAAATAGAAGTGTCACTAGCTTTAATGCAATTTGAACCTCTTTTCTAGGTCAGTCCATAGGAAGAAAAGAGGAAAAAAAAGTAACTAAGAAACAAACCAAAACGTCAGAAACAGTAGCAGTAGGCCTTTGTTGATTGTACTTTGGCTTGAGTAATCAGGACTGTTGAGAAAAGAGTAGACCAAAGAACAGTGCACAGTTTAGTACAAACCCAAAAATGTCAAACAAAAATTAAAAATCAACTAGAAAACAAATTTAAAATAAAAATGTGTACATTACATTGGCCTTAGTAAACATAAAATCCCCAACCGGGCTTTGATAGGAGCATTATTAGAGGTAGTATTATATGGATTTACAGGAAGAAAAATATATAAAACGAAAGGAAAGGTTAAAGTTCATTACTCACCCAAAATCTGAAGAGAAGAAACCAACCACTGGGCATAACTCTCTGCAGAATTATAAGTATTTAATCAGTGCTCCATGTAGTCAAAAATCACACAAATCTTTTTCATTAATCAAAATATTAACGTAAAGTTTACCGCTTTGGCAGTCAACAGAGACACTCCATTGTCACCTACTTCATCTTCATATAAAATCACCTGTTCCCATCAAAGAACAAAAACAACTCAGGTAATGAGCCATCCACTCTGATGCATTAAAGAAAAGAAACTAGTATATAGCTCATAGCAGGAGAGAGGGGATACAGCATCCAAGACATAAATCTAACTTAAGATTTTCAAGAAACACTGAAAAGTAGAAGCTCTATTCCATGGAATCAATATACTGATGCAAAGATGCAAACAGCTAATGAACTTGGTGAATACTGTGTGTTTAAAAAACACATCCTACTCTGCGACCAAAAGAAATAACTCCAACTATATTAAACTACAACACAAGCAGAGAGGGGATAAATGAAGGCCAATATCAAGTTCAATAGACAAAAAACATACGTTAGGACACTAGCACTCTAGAGTCTGAACTATTAAGATAATGTATTATGTTACTCTCACTCTTTAGCACGCCATACCCATGTCCAGCATGCATCCTCTTAAACACGTGAATCCTTGGTATATCTCTTAAATTTAATCAGAAAAAAATGTACATTCTTCGTTTCTAAATATATGCAAATCTTTGACTTTCGTATGAATGGAAAATCAAGATGCAAAGTTTGGATAACAATGGATGGTGTAGCAAATATTCTTTCATGTACTTATGGAAATGGAGAACAAGCTTAATTACAAGGGTTTGTAATAGACTTCTTTGCAAGGAGCTGGAACTGTCCGATATGTAGAAGTGTAGAACTCTGAGTAAAACAAGTCCTTAGCGGAATTGAGAAGTCTAGTGCCTCCAGTCAAGGTCTGCATAAAGTCTTGCATACATTTATCCTATAAATATAAAAATGAGTGCTTGTATCAGATAACTCTGTGGTTCCACTTCATCAAGACAATCCACCTATAAGAAGCATTAAACTAAAGATCAGTAAACTCGTGTACTTTTGGGGTAAGGGCTCCAGAGCGCTCTTGTATGTGTGAAGGCTTTAAGTGAGGCATGAGTCAAGAGAGATGATCTCTTTACAGATTAGTGAGAAACAATGCTTTAAGGCAACTCGAGTTCATGATGAAACTCCAAAAATGGCCGAGTTAGTAATAGGTTTGTCATAGAGTTGTTTGGTATATTGTAGTAAAAGAGATGAGCCAAAATCCTACATGGTCGAGAATCTCCTTCCTATTGTAAAAAGGGTTTTCTCGTTTAAATCTCTCACTTTTATATTATATAGAGTACCATTTTGACATTGAAGAAGACGCTAATGCTTCCGAGAGAATACTTGATTATTAGTACTTTGAGATAGATCATAGTCTATTTTACGAGTCCAGTCAAAAATAGCCTCTGGAGGTCCTAGATGTTGGAAAGGGTAAACAGCATTGACTAAGATAAGCAAGAGTTCTAACACAGACCACTAGGAGAAGAAAAGAGAACTGACCATTTCCAATTGTTGTTCTCCTCAATAAGTTAGCACCATCCTCCTCGTCTTCCTACGCACTAAGTCTGCAAAGTTCCAAGAAACAGAGTGTTCAAAAAATACAAAGTCTAGTGATCAGACAATAGTGGATTCGGCCTGAAAGGTGAATTTTCTTCTTTTCTCGAAACCCCAACAAAAAGGAAAAGAAAAGAGTGATATGACTATATTAGTTAGTCAACAAAACAACACTGTTGTGCTAACTTTTGTGAATTGATAAATGATAACAGGGCCTACGGGAAACAACTGAGCTTGGTCACATTATAGAATTTTAGAGTGCAATTGTGTGAGTATCTCACAGAGAGTGGATTTTACACCTTTAAGGCAGGAGAACACAGCTGAATAAAATAAAACAGCAACTCAAAACTATTTATAAACAACGTCCATAGTAGTACATTTAGAAGTGTTGGGTGATTCTAAATTGATAGGTTTTTACACACTGATAATCACTGGGGAAGTTTAATAAAAGATAACTGACAAATACTACAATACTCTAACTTAGGAAATATTAAAATCTGCTATCGAATTTGGCATCATACCACACACAGAAATTCAGTTTGTTTCACACCAATAGATGAAGAACATACAACACTATATGAACAATCGACATGGAAGCACTAAAAAATCTACAACCTACAAACACAAATGAAAAATACAAAACTATTACCAAGTTTGTCATTCTCCCATATTTAATGGCAAAAAATCACCAAAACTAGTCACAATTTACACAAAACTACTACCAAGTTTCTAATTTGGTGTATGTCATGCTAAAAGCATCCTACTAGATTAGAGTTAGATAAATGATTGAGGAAATTAATTATATTAAACCCTATAATTATTTTGAGTAATTCAGGAAAACCTAGAAATTATGATAAAATCGAACCTGAAGGAGTTAGGGAAATTGAAGATACATCAAATCCGAACCTGAAGGAGTATGCGGCAGACTGATTCGAGTGCGACAGACTGATTCGAGTGTCCAGACTTGCGCTAGCGAATTCGAGCCTGAAGGGGTTAGCAAATTCGAGTGGCCAGACTTCAGCGAACAAAACCTATTTGCGGCAAACTTCGAACTGCGGCAGACTGGCGATAGAGAGGGACTTGAACTAAGCGAGTTCCAATCGAACTCCGGCGGAGGAAGCGGTAGAGAGGGACTAGCGAAGTCTAAACTCTATTGAACGAACTGACTTGAGAGATGTTACGAGGGACTGACTTGGGAGGAAGCGGACGACGACGACAGAGCCCTTAACCGAACAGATGGAGGAAGGCTGAGTGGGGGAGGAAGCGAAGGACTTTGGAGGGAGGGACGACGGAGGACGGCTGAGTGAGAGAGGGAAAATTGATAAGAGAGGGAGGGACTGAACTATAGGGTGATTAATTAATATTTGATTAAATTAGCAGAGGGGAGAATTTCACCAAAGAAAAAAAACTAACGCTCAACAATCCAAGTGCTCCGTTGATTAACCGGAGCATTTAGTTACAAATGCTTGGGTTAATTAGTCAACCCGAGCATTTGATGTCAAATGCTCCGGTTGACTAATCAACCCGAGTTTTTTGAATTTTTTTTTCTAAAATTATCACAAATGCTCGGGTTGATTAGTTAACCAAAGCATTTGATAAGTAGCAAAAGCTGTTTTTTCCACTAGTGTAACAGGCCATAAACAGCCATATAACAAGCCATAAACGGCCAAATAACAGGCCAAATGTAAAAGCGGCCATATAACAGGCCCTAATAGCCAAATAACAGGCCTCAGCCAAATGACAGGCGTAATATGTCCGCGACAAGGCTCTTCGCGGCCATTATAAAAACATATACAGATCACATAACATTTCAAAATAGAAAGGGAAAACAGAACCAAGAATAAAGGTTTGCAAATACTTAAACGCAACACTTCATTACGAATTACTGGCTTGGCGGCCAACTACAGGCAAAAATGTAGGCAGCCATCAAAAAAAGGCATTTAAAAATTCGTAACAGTAATTGCAATTAAAGTATATTCAAGTTACATGCCAAAATGGGCCGATCTCAAAGTTAGAATAATATTTTATTACAAGGATTAACAACTATTAGAAGCAACTGAGGAGCCTGAAGATGACCGCCAAAAACTTTGAGGGGCACCTCCTCATCTGGGATAACAGGAAGGACGTTAGCAATCACTTCCTCTGTACAGATGAAGGGTTCACCTTCGAGAGGACGTGTATGCGTGTCATCCGCAAAAGCAGCTTCCATTTGTTCCCAGTCAAAGGATGGGTGAGTATGGCAAACACATCTCTTCGTGGCCACCCAGCCTCCGTCATACATTTCCCCCAGTAGGTCGATAAAATCCTCGGACCTTTTGAAATCTGTAACAGCTTGCTAACCGGCATCAGACTTGGCCTTCTCAACAGCAATAACCACTTCACTCTTAGCAGACTCCAAAGTCGTTTCTAGCTCAGTAGTTTTCTTCTCGACATCCTCCAGTCTCCCAGCCATAAGGCATAGATCTACCAACTCTACATCAATCTCGGCCCTCGCTGCCTTCTCAGCATCCAAGTCCAGCTGCAGCTTATCGGCACGAGACTTCTCAGCATCAAACTTGGCCCGGAATTCATTGTTAGACTTCTCATAGCTCTCGGTAAAATTTTGATAATGGATGTACTGCTCAATAAGCTCGATAGCAGAATTGTTGGTCTGCATAAAAGGGACGAGATTAAAAAAAAACTTATAAGAGTTGTCGGCAAGATCCTTACCACTGCCATATCATGGGCAAGTTGAGCTGCTGGCGCCACCAACTTATCTGCCGGACAATCAATAGGGAGCTGCAGGCCTTTTAAGAGGCGGTAACCCAGAGTACCACCGTTGGCTGGGATGTCAGCATATAAAGATTCGTCCTCCCTCACGTCCCACTGAGGCTGGTAAATCTTTCCCGGAGTAGTGGGAGGATGGGAGAACGCAGCCTTCACGGTCGTACTGCGGATTACCTCTTTCTTCTCTATCCATTCATGAATCCGGGAAAATATTCCCGGACTCCAACCCGAGAGAAAACTCGGAGAGCTCCAAATCTCATAAATCTTCTAGCGCATGGAAGAGCCAAACCCCAGAGCCGTCCCAATGCTAGTAATGGCAGCATTGAGAGGAGACACCCGATGAGTCTCAGGCACAAACTCCCGGCGAGGAGAATCCGGGATGTTGATGGCGGAATCAGCGGCAGCAGCAACGTCCAAGGTTTGCCTCATGTTGGGGCTCTCCTCAACATCAGTAGATTCACGAGGCCGCCTCTGGCCAACAGTTCCCCCGCCACGGCAGACAGAAACCTGAACAACAGACCGGGAAGGGTTCTGGTCCCCACGATCGGCATTACAGCCAGGAGTACGGCCGGCGTTACGGACACCAGTGCGACTAGCATTGCGGCCCCCTCGACCGCGGTCAGCACCACCAAGGCCCCTAGTAAGGCCGTGAACAGTGTCATAATCAATTAGTGGATCTTCAGGAGTTTGAGTCATTGTTTTCAAATTCTCGTCAAGACCCAACTCCTCAAGATCTAGGCTGCCAGCACCTACAAAGCAAGAAACGACAACGATGATTAGTACTACATTGATAGCCAAAAAACAATGCAAGTCATATGTCGGACTAAGAGACAAGATGAACACACCTTCAGGGTGGGTCTGGCAGCTAAATAAAGCGGACAATGGCTCATTCCCAGTATGTACTTAGCATTGGGAAGCCATTTCGTAGGGATCCTCCCCTCAGCCTCTTCGCCATCAACAACAACAGTCCCAAGCTCGGACTCAAAATAAGCAAAGGCCTTTTTCTCAGCCACAGTCAAACCGTAAGAAGGAACATCCTCCATCCGAGTGACTGGTTTGGTAAAATGGCGATGAAGAGGGAAGTTGTCCGAAAAAACTTGATCGGTCCCCTAGGTGTCGTTACTTCCTATGGTTCCGGGTCAAGAATAAAATCTCCCTAGTCAAACTAACTAGCCTAATAAGGTAGTATACCGTAGTAAGGGGTCGTATCCACGGAGAAGCAAGGGGTTTTACACTTAGTTCGAGATGCAATCAATTGATGGGAGTAAAAGAAAAGGGATTTGAGTTATCAACTAGACTACCTAAGGAAGATAAAATAAGAGTGATTAATCAATAAGACAAACACTAGGGAGAGGGGGAATCGTGGAACTCACAACAACTATTTCGACAACATTTGGTGGGCAATGGATCAAATCTATTGAGGGTCTTGGTCCAACATCAAGAGGTCACTCTCGCACACCCCTCAACACCGCCTACCCAACCCCGCCTTTGAGGTCGTGGTCTACCCATCATCAAGTCATCACTAATATCAAGCTTGCTCTCACATAACCCAACATTAGCCCAAGATTTAAACATAAAGGTGATCAAGTTTCATGCTTTAACAATAAAATACCTTGATTCGAGCATCAAAAGAACGATCACCAAAGCCAACCAAACATCATTCAAAATCATCACAAAGTCCCATTATCCCCCTTCCCTAGCTAAAAATCTAGCCTAGGAAGGAGGAGAACATAGTAAGACTAGTAAAAGCAACAATAAAAGGAGCAAACATACTAAAACTACTAAGCATGATTAGTGAAAACGAGAAAGATTGAACCTTTGAACAATAGACTACTAAGACCAGTCAAGGCAAGTATAAACTAATTTAAACAAGCATAAAACTAAACAAATAACCAAAAATAAGCTAGGAAATAAGGATTAGGGACTAGAAATTACCAAAAGATTGATGCTTTGATTGATAAAAATGAAGAACAAATGTTGAGTTACAACTTTCTCTCTCCTAAGAATGTGTTTTTCTCTCTCTAATTAACCTAGAATAGTTTGCTCTTTCTTTGAATCCTCTTTTCTGCAATTAAAAGCTTACCCTAAAATGTCTTAAGAGAGGGTATTTATACCCCTCACAAATACAACTTAAAGTAGGGGCAAACAGCGAAATAAATCGGGAGCTGAACCATTCTGAGCTCCCGCTCCATCCGTGGAGCACGAGCTTTGAATCTTAATGAGAGAGATTTCAGCAGCAGGTAGAAGGTCCCGCTCCATGCGTGGAGCGCGAGCTCTGAGGAGTCGAAGCTCCCACTCCATGTTTGGAGCGCTAGCTTTGAGCATAATGGGAGATAATTCAGCAGCAGGTCGAAGCTCCCGCTCCATGAGGCTGGAGCGCCAGCTTCAAATCCTCGGCAGAATTGGTTGTATGCAGGGGAACTCGGAGCTCCCGCTCCATGAGGTTGGAGCGCTAGCTCTGGCTCTGCCTCTACCCTCCTTTGCTATTTGAAGCTCTCTTTCTCCATCCAAAGGTTCCCATTTGCCATTCCAAGCTTCGACAATCTCGATTAGGCCGCTACGGAACCTAAAAGAAGATAAGAACAAGTCATAGCATAGGGTGTTCACAACATTCAATCTTCGCATGAAGAGAAAACAACCTACAACTCCTAAAAAAGACTCAAAGTGCATAAAGCTAATAGAATCACTAACATTGAACAAAGGTAAGCTAAATAAGCATAAAAATAGACTAAACAAGGGCTTAATTAGGGTGGAAAGAGGCCATAAAAGCGGCCTTAAAAGCCACTTATCAAACTCCCCCAGACTAAGTCCTTTGTTCGTCCTCGAATAAAGAGAAAGCAGTAAAGTCTGTACACTAACTCACTTTCGTAGGAATCACGGTCAATTTTAGCGTAAATGACAAGCCCTTTAAACCTCAAAGTCGCCAAGGAGGACGAGTGTGCTCTCGTAAGGGTTTTCTAAGAGTTTGACCCATAACTCTAGATCTTAGAATCCAAGGCAAATCAAAAATAAATAAACCAAAGAAAATAAAATGGTGCTCTTAAGTGAGATTTTGACGAGAAGCAAGCGCAAATGGATGCAGAAATTTCTAGACATTAAAAGTAAGCATGCTCAAAGATGTCCATAGGTTGATTAAAACATACCATACACTAAGCATAGAGAACTAGACAGAGCACATTTCCTCAAATTCTACAACCATACATACCGCGTTCTCTCAACTAGTTTCAAATTCGCCATTCAAGGTAGCTTCTCTAAACTCCGGAGAATGGAGCCGATAAATGTAATAAGAAATAGAATAGGAGAACATTACTCGACATCTCGACATAGCACACTCACTCAATAGGCTTGATTCCAATCTTCCACCACCGACAATGACTCAACCCTCTAAGGTCAAAAGAACTTTTTAAGGGTGGAAACGTAGGCTAGGGGTAAAGGGTGTGAATAAATTTGGATAGTGGTGCTCAATCCTAATATAGTGAAGCCTTAGTAGGAGCGAAAGAGCTAAATAACCATGAATCACAAATTATATTTAACCATTTAGGGATAAGTTTCCCCCAAACTTATTCGAAAACATAACAATAAAACAACTATTTTGGATTTTCTTTCTTTTTCTCCCCTTTTTTTTTGTTTCTTTTTTTTTCACCTTCTTTGACTTTGGGTGGCTTTTTCTATGAAGTTGCAATTGCATTTATTCAAGAATATACACAAAATTTCCACTATACCACAAGAGTCTCATCATTTTCCTTTCCCCTTATTTGTTTCAAATATCACTCAAGACAATCGCTCTAACTTCACTATTCACTACAAGGGTGAAAAATAAAACAAGGAGGCAATTGGCTTGTATTGAGGTAATCAAAGAAAGGATAAGGCTCAAAGGGTTGAGAGGAAGGGCATATGCAAATAAAAACAAAACCAAGAAAAAGAGAAAAACAAGAATAAAAAGCCTAAAACTATAAAAGTAAAAATAGTCACCGAAATGAACGCCTTTATCTTTCCCTAGAGTGGCTCGGTCGCGATCTAAGATAGATTAGAGTCAAATTCTCGATAAAAGTATGCGATGTCGAGGATCCATGCACTCAAAATAGATGTTGGGGCTTTTTTGAAAGTCCTCACATGGGGTTATCAAGCAAATGCTACCTTTAAGGTTTCAAATCACTAGAGAGAGCAACACCATCATACCACAATCCATGAATTAAGGTTTTGTGCTCTCAAAAAGTTCTAACCGCTACCTTAACATAGAGTATCCTAAAATCAACCATAAACATCTCAAAGCATGCGGACTTCTAACATCTAGGAATAAAAGCATTCAAAAAAGTGGAGCTTCAATGATATTGTTCTCAACTCAAGAGCAAAAGAAATAATTAAAAGAAAAATTTGCCTTGATTCGTACGTTTTTTTTTTCTCTTTTTTTTATATTTATTTTATAGCAAGAGATGAAAGCAAGTAGGTAATGGCACATAATCAACACAATCACAAAAATTTAGCACTTAAACCCAGGTGGTGTTCATAACCACCAATGTAAAATTTAAGCCAAGCAACCTCAAACGATCATCTTCTTTCCTAAACTATCCTAAAACTAAGCAAACAAGTAACTAAAAGGGAGTTGGAACGATCTCACCCATCATTGAAGCAATAAAGGCCAAATGCAATATCCGAAGCAATGCTCTTCTCACCTTGACTTCATCCCCGGATGCTTGCTATGAAAGGTCATCAACTCAAAAGAAAAATTAGTTCCAACAAAAGTATATACAAAGGGCAAAGAAAAACAAATCTAGCTTTAACACAAAGCTCAAAAATTCCTTAAGATTGCAATTCCCCGAGCCATGACCCCTAAAATTGCGCCCCTACATCAAAAACAATGCAAAGTACACCCCCCCAACTTGAATGAAAAACCGACCTCGGTGAGACCAAGGAATAGAGAAAAAGAGGGGATGAGGGGCGATTCATGGGGCGATCTAAGATCCACTTGGCCCGCCCTCATCGGGGCGGCGCCAATCATAAGCAAGATCGATCGGGGTCCCATCCTCACGCAAGGGGACCATGGGGTTCCCAACCACCGTTAAAGTTAGGAGGGAAACCCGAGTACCCCGTAAAGGATGGGTCATGGCTATGTTCCGGTGGGATGTATCTATAGGCGGGGTCGCCGAAATAGTCACACCCCCCGGGCTGGGTATAGTCATATGAGGGAAAAGTGCGCCGCTCCCTAATTTGGGAGGATGGACCCTGCCAATAGGGGTAGACTGGCTCACGAGGAGTGCCATCAATGTGCTCCTCTCCCCAACTTGGCACTGGCCCTAGTTGTGGAGGCCAATAGGGATGGTTAACTGGCGGGGCGATTTGCCCTTGCTCCACAAAATGGTTGAAAAGTAAAGAATTTTGGAGCGCCATCCCCTGGTTGTTGGCCTCCAATTGGCCCACTTGCAAACTTAAGTTATGAAATGCATGTTTGATGTTAAAACTAGAAGGGTAAGAGTGGCTCATACCTCCCTCCTCAAGGGAGGGGTGACGTTCGTGCTCCACTCGTTGCGGCCTTGGTTGGTGTTGTTGTTGTTGATGTTGCTGCTGATGTTGTTGCCTTGCTCGGTTTATTCTTTCAATCTCATTCGGATCATGCTCCGAAGCATCAATCTCCTCAAATGAAACTCTCCATGGATTTGGGGTGTTTGCTGGGGGTTCGGTCATGAATCTATTTGGGATCTTGCACCATATTGCACCCTTGATCAACCAAAAGGTAGCTCTAGATGTCTCTTTGGTGAATTTCATGTTCTTGAGGTGATCAAGGTTTAGAACCGACCTATAGCTCTCCGGCTCCATCTTGACAAGTTGCTCTTTGTACCCGAGCCTATAAGCAATCCATGTCACCATCCCTCCCAATTGGATGGGCCCTTTCATTCTTGTGTCTTGCTTGATGGTGAGCATCCTCGTGGCAAGCAAGAAACCCAAGTTAACTTTGTCTGCCGGGTTATTTTGATCTAGCAACCTTCTTCCTTCACTTGATCTCCACAGCAAATGAAGTTCTTGGTCGCTCATTTTTCCAAGATCTTGCCGGGAAAAGAAACAATACACCAACATCCGATGGAAATACCTCAATGCGGCATGATGGATTTCTGAGGCCTTGGATGAGTTAGAGAGGAAGTCCCGAGACCCATCAGTTATCCTCTTCCACCAGGCTTGCATGTCATAGCCTTCAATACCATCCCTAGAACAATCATACACCTCCGCTCTTGGATCCCAACAAAAACACTCATTAAACTCTACAAGGCTCATGGTGTGTGGTTGTGGTTGAACAACCTGTATTTAATCTCAAAGGCATCTCCTGCCTCCGTAGATGTTCTCTTGAATTCAAAGCTAGCTAAGAATTCTAGAGTTAGAGTGCGGTAGGTGAGGGGAGGTTGTGCGGGGTGGTTGTAGGTCTTATATGTGGTAATCCAATCATTTGGGATTTGGTTTTTAAGGAACGGGGCAAAACCGAGTGTACGGGCAAGGTCGCACACTTTATCATCAATCCCGATGTGGAAACAAGTAATATGATCATAGAAAAGGGTTTGTTTCACCTCCCTCTTCTCAAGCTCACGAAACTTGGCTTTATGTTCGGGTTTGGTAAGGTTCACACTGTAGGTAGGTGAGGTGCTAGTGCGAGGTATTTTTGAACCCATTACAACAGTATCAATAATCAACAACAACAACAATATCAACCAGCAAAAATGACCAACAATACCCAAGGGTTGTAGAATCCAAGGATTTTCCTCAACAACCACAAAAACTCCACAGTGTCTCCAAAAATTAGCACAAATAATCAACAACACAATCACCAATCAATCCATTTCAAGCACAAACTCAAGCCAAAACACCTAATTTCATCTAAACACAAAAATTCCAATGGAAACCCTAACAAAATCAAGCACAAATACTCAAAAATAAGCAAAATGAACTTGATTAGGAGAGATTTTACCACAATTAGAACCAAATCCTTCTTCTTGTTGTGCAAAGGAGAGTAAACTCGAGTGAAATCCGAAGTGGCCCGAGCAAAAACCCGAATTGATGCTAAGAGTTGAATTTGGAGTTGGAAATTTGGAATAGAAGTGAGAATGTGGAGTTGTTGGGTGTTTTTGAGAGGGATTTGAGTAGTATGATGAGTAAAAGTGGTAATTTTTGGAGGGTTTGTGTGGAATGTTGGTGGTTTGAAGAGAGAAAGAGAGAGGGGGTTTGAGTGAGAGAATGAGAGAAAGAGGAGGTTTTGAGCGTGCTTATTCACTTCAGAACATGCGCTCGAAGCTCCCGCTCCAACCACAAAGCGGGCGCTCTGACAGGCGCTGTGAAAATTTTTTTTTCAAAAAAATCGCTCGAAGCTCCCGCTCCACCATTCAGAGAGAGCGCTTTGACCAGAGCGGGCGCTCCAATGTTTGGAGCGGGAGCTCTGAATCCACCACTTAATCACTTTTTTTCCCTTTCCGATAGAGCAAGCGCTCCATGATGTTGGAGCGGGGGCTCCAAATTTTTGGCATTTGCTTGCAGCATCTGAGCGGGCGCTCCAATGTTTGGAGCGGGAGCTCTGAATCCAACACTTAATCACTTTTTTTTCTTTCCGATAGGGCAGGCGCTCCATGTTGTTGGAGCGGGGGCTCTGAATTTTCGGCATTCTTCATAATAAGAGGTGGCATTTAGAGCGGGCGCTCCAAAATATTGGAGCGGGAGCTCTGATCCCACTACTTAGCCGATTTCCTTTTTCTCTTTTCATGCACACATACACAACAAACCATACCCTATGGGGGTTTAAATTAGCCCAAAGTGAGATGTAAGACTTAGCTTAAAACTCAACTCATCTATTGGTTAGATGAGCCGAGAAGCCGTGCCTCGTATTTCTCAATCAAACTAATATCCACCCCTCCCTTGAAAAAAAAAATCCTCCGGATTTTACAATCCACCAAAACAAAATCTAAATCAAAGTTCGACAATAACAAAATATAAACAATATATACAATGGCGCTTGATTTATGGTCTTAAGCTAGACCCCTTCATCTTCCTCAAATGGCTTCGTGGAACGAGTCGGTTGGGACCGACTCAAGCATCAAACAACCAAGTTTTCCAATTTGTTCCTTATCGAAATACTTCTTGATTCTTTGGCCATTTACCATGAACCAAGCTCCATCTTCACCTTCCAATTCAAACGAGCCATAGGGAGTGACCTTGGTGATAGAGAATGGGCCGGACCACTTAGACTTCAACTTTCCGGGGAAGAGACGGAGGCGTGAGTTGAATAAGAGAACTTTGTCACCGACCTTGAAGTCACGATCTTTGATTCTTTTGTCATGCCACTTCTTGGTTTGCTCTTTGTAAAGCCTAGAGCTCTCATATGCATCGAACCTTAGTTCTTCCAACTCATTGAGTTTGAGCAAGCTCTTCTTTCCGGCCAAGTCGGGGTCCATATTGAGCATTTTCACCGCCCACCGTGCTTTGTACTCAAGCTCAACCGGTAGATGACACCCTTTTCCGTACACAAGCTGATAAGGAGTAGTGCCAATCGGGGTCTTGTAAGCGGTCCTTAGAGCCCAAAGAGTGTCATCCAAACGAAGAGACCAATCTTTCCTTGATTTATTTACCATCCTTTCGAGCAAATTCTTGATTTCGCGATTTGAGACTTCCACTTGCCCTTGAGTTTGAGGATGGTAGGGCAAACCGACCTTATGGTGCACATCATACTTTCCAAGAGGGCTTCAAATTGCTTCTTAGCGAAATGAGACCCTCTATCACTAATGAGACATCGTGGCACTCCAAATCGAGGGAAGATGATCTTTTTGAGCAACTTCATCACTATCTTATGGTCATTGGTAGGTGAAGGGATGGCTTCTATCCACTTGGTCACATAGTCCACGGCCACCAAAATATATTGGTTTCCACAAGAAGAAACAAAAGGACCCATAAAGTCCACACCCCATACGTCAAAAGGCTCAACTTCAAGAATAAATTGTTGGGGCATTTCATTCCGTTTGGTTATTCCTCCCATTCTTTGGCATCGATCACAACGAAGGATGAATGTGTGAGCGTCTTTATGCAATGTTGTCCACCAAAGGAGACAATCAAGGATCTTTGCCACTGTTTTACCAACACCACCATGGCCTCCACATGCAAGTGAGTGACAGTGCTCCAAAACTCCTTCAATCTCGTGAGTAGGCACACATTTTCGAAATACACTATCACTACACCTCTTATACAAATGCGGATCATCCCAAACATACCTCTTGACCTCCTTGAAAAACATTTTTCTTTGATGAAAATTGTAGTCATGAGGCACTAATTTGCTCGCCAAATAATTAGCAATATCGGCGTACCAAGGGATTGTGTTGGAAATGATTGCCATGAGAGTGTCATCACGAAGCTCATCATTGATTGGTTTCTCCGCCTCACCATAGGAAGGATGGTCTAATGGCAACCGAGAGAGGTGGTCCGCCACTAGATTTTCACTCCCCTTCTTATCAAGAATTTCCATGTCAAATTCTTGAAGGAGGAGAACCCATCGAATTAGTCGTGGCTTGGCATCTTTCTTGCTCATTAAGTACTTGACCGCGGCATGATCGGTGTAGACGATGGCCTTGTTGCAAACGAGATAGGGCCGGAATTTGTCAAATGCAAACACCACCGCCAACATCTCCTTCTCCGTGGTCGAGTAATTCTTTTGTGCATCATCGAGAGTGCGGCTTGCATATGAGAGCACATTCAATTTCTTATCCTTCCTTTGTCCAAGCACAACACCAACTGCATAGTCACTCGCATCACACATTAGTTCAAATGGGAGCTCCCAATCCGGAGCTTGCACAATGGGTGCATTCACTAAAGCATTTTTCAAGGTCTCAAATGCCTTTGTGCAAGCTTCATCAAATCGGAACTCCACTTCTTTTTGAAGTAGCCTCGTCAAAGGTCTTGCAATTTGTGAAAAATCTTTGATGAAACGGCGATAAAAGCCGGCATGGCCCAAGAAGACACGCACCCCGGTCACCGAAGTGGGTGGAGGTAGCTTTTCAATCACCGCGACCTTTGCCGGGTCAACTTCAATTCCATTCTTTGAAATCTTATGGCCAAGGACAATGCCCTCCTCAACCATAAAATGACACTTTTCCCAATTTAATACAAGGTTCGTCTCTTGACATCTTTTTAAGACTTTCTCGAGATTTTTTAAGCACTTGTCAAAAGACGAACCGCAAACACTAAAATCATCCATGAAAACTTCTATGACATCTTCAAGCATGTCGGAAAAGGTGGAGGTCATGCACCTTTGTAAGGTAGATGGAGCATTGCATAAACCGAAGGGCATTCTTCGGTATGCAGATGTTCCAATAAGGGCATGTAAAGGTTGTTTTATGTTGGTCATCCGGATGAATAGGAACTTCGAAGAATCCGGAGTAACCATCAAGAAAACAATAATGAGAATGCTTTACCAACCTCTCCAACATTTGGTCAATGAATGGCAAAGGGAAATGATCCTTCCTAGTGGCTTTGTTTAGCCGCCTATAGTCAATGCACATCCTCCACCCCGTCACGGTACGGGTGGAGATGTCATTTCCCTTATCATCCTTGACAATAGTCATGCCACCTTTCTTAGGCACCACATGAACCAGACTCACCCATTTGCTATCCGAGATAGCATAGATGATGCCCGCTTCACGAAGCTTAAGAACCTCTTGTTTCACAACTTCCTTCAAAGTCGGATTCAACCGCCTTTGAGGCTCAATAGAGGTGGCATGATCATCCTCAAGGTGCATGCGATGCATACACAAGCTAGGGCTAATACCCTTTATATCATCAATACTATATCCTATGACACCCTTATATTTTCTCAACAACTCAATCAATTTTTGCAAGGAGATGTCATTAAGGTTAGCATTGACAATAAAAGGATATTCGCTATCATTCTCAAGAAAAGTATATTTGAGAGAGGGGGGAAGGGGTTTCAAGTCTACCTTGGGAGGAGGCTTAGAACTCTCCCCCTTGGCCACGGTTTGGATCAATGGGAGCTCATCTTTGCTTTCCATCCCCACATTATCTTGGAGGGCCTCATAAAGCGTATCATGTCTCATGCTTTGTACCCTCTCATAAAAAGCTATCTCCGACTCCACCAAGTCTACTCGCCACACCTTCTCCACCATAGGTTGCTTCAAGGTTTTCGAAAACTCAAACGCAACTCTTTCATCGGCCACCTCGCAAGTGATCGTGTTGTTCTTGCAATTAATCAGGGCTCCCATTGTTTTAAGAGCTTCTCTCCCTAGGATAAGAGGAGTATGAGGGTCCTCCTCCGTATCCATTACAACAAAATCACAAGGTACAAAGATATTACCAACTCGAATTGGTATATCTTCGAGTTCTCCACAAGGTAGCTTAATCGAGCGGTCGGCTAATTAAATTGTCTTCCTTGAAGGCACCATCTCAAACTTAAGCAACTTTGCAATGGACAAGGGCATTAAGCTCACACTTGCTTCCAAATCGGACAATGCTCCTTTGGTGTGAAGATCTCCCAATTTCACTGGGAGAGTGAAACTACCCGGATCTCGTTGCTTGGGTGGCATTTGGCGTTGCACAAGCGCACTCACTTGATGTGGAAGAGTGATGCATTGTTCATTGAGCTTTTTCTTGTTGGAGAGAAGTTCTTTGAGGAACTTTGCATAGGATGGCATTTGTGACATGGCCTCAAGGAAGGGAATGTTGATTTCAAGACCTTTCAACATGCTCATGAACTTGTTGCACTTGTCATTCAACTTTCTCTCAACTATCCTTTTCGGAAATGGTGGGGGAGGATCGAATCTTGATGGTTGGACATTTGTTGATGTTTGCTTTTCTACCTCAACCTCTTTATCCTTCTCAACACCCTCTTCGGTTTCATTTTCTCCTTTTTCAACAACTTGTTCTTCTTTCTCCTTATCATCCTCTTGTTGCACCGCTTTAGGTACTTGGTATGATCTTCCGGATCTTAGGGAGATGGCCTTCACATGGTGGGAATTTGCGGGGTTCGGAGTAGGTTGACCGGGAAACTTCTCATTTGAGAGTTGAGAAACTCTCTCGGCTAGTTGGGCAACTTGATTGTCAAGGATCTTTTGGTGAGAAGTGGTTTCTTGGAATTTTTGGTCAACCTTTCGATCAAGGTTACTCAACTTTTGTTCAAATTGTTGAGAAATATTCTTGATGTTGTCTAGGATAAGAAGGGTGTCCGGAGATGGGCCACCTTGGGGGCTTGAAGTGTTTGGGAAGGTGGTTGGGGGTTGGTTTGAGAATTGATTTTGTGGGAGGGGCTTGTTGAAGTTGTTTCTAGCATTTGGATGTAAATTGGGAGCTCCTTGGTTCGCTTGATTTTGGAAATTGGTTGGTCCACCATAGTCATTGAACCTCGGATTAAGATTTGAGTTAGGGCCTCTCCAATTATCCCTTTGATCTCTTTGATTATTGAGATAACCCATAGCCGCTACATGCTCGGGGTCCTTACCACCACAATAAGAGGTGTCGTGGTTGGTACCCCCATAAATTTCACATGAGAATGAGTTTACTTGCCGAGATGAGGAAGAAGAAGCTTGTTCTTTCCCTAGATTCTTGTCAAGAAGTTGCTCCATGAAGGCTTTGAGTGACTCTTGGTCAAGCTCGAATTTCCCATTAGCTTTTCCTTGACTACTTCTCTTACCACCCCATGAATAGTTGCGAACCACATCCTCAATTGTATCTTTAAGTTGAGCTTGGGGAACTTTCCTTAATTGACCTCCGGCTCCCGCATCAAGATTGGCTCTACTAATGGGATCAAGAGCATCATAGAAGAATCTAATAAGTAGAGGCTCGCTATACTCATGATGGGGGCAAGCTCTAACGTATTCGTTGAATCGTTCCCAAGCTTCACTTAGAGACTCATCCGATTCTTGTTGGAAGTTGGAGATCTTCCTTCACATTTCCGCGATCTTCTCCTCCGATATAAACTTCTTTAGGAAGGCTTTGGCCACCGCCCTCCAAGTAGTCAAGGAGTTTGGTTTGAGATTCTTAAGCCACCTATAAGCTTTTCCCGCTAAGGATTGCCGGAAGAGATGCATGCGGATGTATTCTTGAGTGACTTGGTTCGTTTGGACCATGGCGCACAACTCAAGGAATCAATCAAGATGCTCAATGGGATTCTCTTGCGCGGCTCCGGAAAATTGCTCCCTAAGCACCATTTGTGTATATTGTGGATGAATAGTGAAGTTTGTAGTGGTGGTGGGGAGCAAAATGCCACCGGTGAGCTCATAGTCCTCCGGATTACCAAAGTCTTGAAATAGAGGGTTGTCATCTTCGGCCATGGCTTCACTTGCCTCACTTGAAGAGTCAAAAAATATTTCCTCCTCCTCGGTTTGATGTTCAAATAACCTCCAAACTTGCCTCAAAGTACGGTCGATTTCCGGGTCAAGAGGAGTGGTAGGAATACCTTGAGATCTCCTTATCATTCAACAAAGCTAAGCACACGGTTAGTAATAACAACACAATAACAAAAATGAAAATAAAAAGCAATTGATGGGCAATAAACTAAGTTTAAACAACACGTTGCATCCCCGGCAATGGCGCCAAAACTTGATCGGTCCCCTAGGTGTCGTTACTTCCTATGGTTCCGGGTCAAGAATTAAATCTCCCTAGTCTAACTAACTAGCCTAATAAGGTAGTATAGCGTAGTAAGGGGTCGTATCCACAGAGAAGCAAGGGGTTTTGCACTTAGTTCGAGATGCAATCAATTGACGGGAGTAAAAGAAAAGGGGTTTGAGTTATCAACTAGACTACCTAAGGAAGATAAAATAAGAGTGATTAATCAATAAGACAAACACTAGGGAGAAAGGGAATCGTGGAACTCACAGCAACGATTTCGACAACATTTGGTGGGCAATGGATCAAATCTATTGAGGGTCTTGGTCCAACATCAAGAGCTCACTCTCGCACACCCCTCAACACCGCCTACCCAACCCCGCCTTTGAGGTCGTGGTCTACCCATCATCAAGTCATCACTAATATCAAGCTTGCTCTCACATAACCCAACATTAGCACAAGATTTAAACATAAAGGTGATCAAGTTTCATGCTTTAATAATAAAATACCTTGATTCGAGCATCAAAAGAACGATCACCAAAGCCAACCAAACATCATTCAAAATCATCACAAAGTCCCATTATCCCCCTTCCCTAGCTAGAAATCTAGCCTAGGAAGGAGGAGAACATAGTAAGACTAGTAAAAGCAACAATAAAAGGAGCAAACATACTAAAACTACTAAGCATGATTAGTGAAAACGAGAAAGATTGAACTTTTGAACAATAGACTACTAAGACTAGTCAAGGCAAGTATAAACTAATTTAAACAAGCATAAAACTAAACAAATAACCAAAAATAAGCTAGGAAATAAGGATTAGGGACTAGAAATTACCAAAAGATTGATGCTTTGATTGATAAAAATGAAGAACAAATGTTGAGTTACAACTTTCTCTCTCCTAAGAATGTGTTTTTCTCTCTCTAATGAACCTAGAATAGTTTGCTCTTTCTTTGAATCCTCTTTTCTGCAATTAAAAGCTTACCCTAAAATGTCTTAAGAGAGGGTATTTAAACCCCTCACAAATACAACTTAAAGTAGGGGCAAACAACGAAATAAATCGGGAGATGAACCATTCAGAGCTCCCGCTCCATCCGTGGAGCACGAGCTTTGAATCTTAATGAGAGAGATTTCAGCAGCAGGTCGAAGCTCCCGCTCCATGCGTGGAGCGCGAGCTCTGAGCAGTCGAAGCTCCCGCTCTATGTTTAGAGCGCTAGCTTTGAGCATAATGGGAGATAATTCAGCAGCAGGTCGAAGCTCCCGCTCCATGAGGCTGGAGCGCCAGCTTCAAATCCTCGCGGGGCAGAATTGGTTGTATGCAGGGGAACTCGGAGCTCCCGCTCCATGAGGTTGGAGCGCCAGCTCTGGCTCTGCTTCTACCCTCCTTTGCTATTTGAAGCTCTCTTTCTCCATCCAAAGGTTCCCTTTTGCCATTCCAAGCTTCGACAATCTCGATTAGGCCGCTACGGAACCTAAAAGAAGATAAGAACAAGTCATAGCATAGGGTGTTCACAACATTCAATCTTCGCATGAAGAGAAAACAACCTACAACTCCCAAAAAAGACTCAATGTGCATAAAGCAAATAGAATCACTAACATTGAACAAAGCTAAGCTAAATAAGCATAAAAATGGACTAAACAAGGGCTTAATTAGGGTGGAAAGAGGCCATAAAAGCGGCCTTAAAAGCCACTTATCAGACCCTCACCCAGTAAAAAGCTGGCTGCCAACCTTTCAACTCGGTCAGCTTAGGGTACACAGTGAGTTTATTTTTGGCCGACATCAAAGACCACCATCCCTTCTCGGTTGATCCATTTCTCCGCAGCCAATGGAGCATACGGAAAAGATTCAATGTCTCGGGAAAGTCCAGGAAATGACATACCCAAACGTATGCAATGAGATTCCTAAGGGCCAGAGGGGTCAGTTGGGCCAGGCAGACATTAAAAGCCCTTAGTATTTTTACTAGAGTTAACTCTAAGGGAAAACGCAGCCCAAATTCAAAATGATGGGCATAAACGACAATGTGCCCTGCCGGACAATCAGTCGCCTTAGCTCCCTTGTCCGGGACTACCAGCTTGTATTTAGGCGGGAAGGCGTACAACTTTTCTACAACCCGACAATAATCGAGATTTATGGCGTGCTCCCGCCATTTCTTATAAATAACTACTGTTTTCGGACCACTGCTATAGTCCACCGGCAACCAGATTCCGGAATATTCAACGATGTCCCGATCAGGAATAGGCTCGGGTCGAGAATCGAGAGCCATACTAGCGCTTTCCCCTAAAGCAAATTCAGCGCGACGAATACTTTGCTCCCGTCCTGAAGTAGAAGGATGGACATTAGTCTCGTCCATTGTAGCAATAGAGTCGTTGTCGAACCTAAAGCAATAACAGGTGGATGAGAAGGGCCGACATCACGGACAAGACGGTCGTAAAAATCATTCGTTACTACAACCCCAGTATCTGCTAAGCTATCTAGCCAAGTGTGCTCCCTTAGTGGCTGGACATCAAGTTCGCGAACAGCATCAGGTGGAGGGTTCTTAACGGTCCGACGGGCTAAGATTTGATGCCTTAATTCTCGTAGCGTCTGCCTATCACCGCTTTCCCTCGCGGACAAATATTGAGAGGTCAAATTCTCTTGTTCAGGGGTATAACGGTCGTTATGAAACTTAGACCTAAGTTCTCTATCCCTATCAGCAGTAAGGGGTAAGTCAGCTAATAGGCGAGATTTTCCCTCCCTAAGGCTAGAGGCAGACGAGCTGTGTCCGCCTTTAATGGAAGAAGGAGAAGAAGGGTCTCTTTCAGACATAAAGTTATCACTCCAGGTTTTTTGACTATCTGAATGGTCCGACATAATTTCAAGAAAGCTAAAGGGGGTGGAAAAGGTACCTGAACATAAAATCTCGCCGTAAAATCGACTGGAAAATCAAGCGAACTCTTGAAAAAGCACAGCAAAATGTTCCAAAAGTGCAGATGAAGAGATCCCCAATGAAACGGCGCCGGAGAAACTGAGAAATGCACCGGAAAAGTCGAAGCCTTCGAGCAAAACCCTCGATCAAACCCAGATGAAAAGGGGTAAAAACAGAGAAATTCTCTGAATGCAACGAGCGAAAAGTAATTTAGAGCACTTTCTAAGTATTCCGGTGGCAAAAAGTAAAGATCTTGGGCAGAAATAAGGAGGTTTGAAGCTTTTGGGAGATTCGAAAAACCAGACAAAACTGAAAAAGGTTGAAGAAGAAGAATAAAGTAGGGAAGGAAAAGCGGTTTCGCTTTATAAGTGGGAGAGCGGACGGCCAGGATTAAAGTAACCTTTCAACTACATCTCAGAAAACGAGCGGGATTCTAGTAAAAGGTGATGATTGCACTTTTTGAAATTTACGTTTCTCCCCAGGCCAACACGTGGCAGCATAAAATTAGCTAACCAATGCACAAAGTTTACTCGCATCCATAAAACAACATCACTGACGGTCACGACCCCCAATGATGCTTGGGGGGGCTAGTTGTATGGGTAGCACCAAGTCTACTGTCAGCCACATCCCATGTGGTCCGCCATGAAACTCCTAGGACGCGACCATAATATGGCAAGCCAAGCCACACTGGTTAGACGGTCCGAAATGGCACTCACGGCCACCGAAAAGGACAAAATAAGGGAATCTTCCCTCCAGTCAGACTCATCTCAGTCATACACGTGTCAATGGATTACGCATCCTGTCAGATGAACAGTACTCCTATAAATAGCCAAATAGTACTATTAAGCAGGTACATTCTCTCACACAGATATTTCTTATCTCTCTCTACTTTCTCTCTCTAAATCCTTATCGGATACATACTGACTTGAGCGTCGGAGGGGGTTTCCTGGCATCCCCCCCGAGGGTAGTTTATGTTTCTCTTCCTTGCAGCTCTTTACTCACGGACGCCCCCACTCATTTACTAACGGACATCTCTAAGGTCCGCCACCGTTTCAACACCGAAACAATTCTCTTTGATTTTCCACACTACTGGTTGCCTTCAATAGCTTTTGAACTCAGCATTAAATCCGTTAACTTCAGTATATTTCTAGCTGCATCGAATCTGTATCTTACTATCCCTTCAAGAATGACCGATCCCAATAAACCAACCACTCTCGAGGACTTAAAGAAGCCTCCTCAAGGGTACCCTAAAACCTCAATTACCTCCGAAAACTTTCCAAGCTCGCATTTTCCAGTACCTTTACATGAGCTTCCATGGCGGACCACCAGCTTTCGAAAGAATAATGAGGTTTATAAAAACATGTGATACTACAATCTATAAGTCTAGCACTGAAGTAGAAGGTCCATATTTAGATTACATAAAATCCCAGATAGAAAAACCTCTGTTTTTAGCTGGCCCTGTTGCTCCTGTACCACCTTCTGGTGAACTAGATGAAATATGGGAAAGTTGGTTAGGAAAGTTCCCTGAAAAATCAGTCATTTTTTGCAATTTTGAAGTGAGTCCTATTTAGATGATGCTCAGATTGAGCAGCTTACACTTGGGTTCGAGCTCACTGGTATGCCCTTCTTTTAAGTTTTGAAATTCGAGAGCGAAAGCATTGATATTGCAAAACAAAAGTTAGAAGCATCATTGCCAGAAAATTTTAGGGAGAGAATCAAAGATAGAGGAGTTGTGCATACATGATGGGTGCAACAACAACACATTTTAGCACACAAAAGTGTTGGATGCTTTCTTACTCATTCAAGGATTTCCTTTGTGGTAGATAGAGGTGGCAAACGGGTCATACGGGTCGGGTCATTACGGGTCGGGTCATAAGCAGTTTAACTTTGTCTTCGGATTTGGTCCGGGTCCATTCGGGTACGGGTTCTTTCCGGGTCCATGAAAATTCGGGTTACGTCGGGTCGGGTTAAATCGGATCGGGTTACAACGGGTCGGGTTAAATGGGGTCGGGTTAGTTCGGGTCGACTTGGCCACTGCAAAACACAAACTGGAATGAAGTCTACTGTCTACCTTTCCCTCTAAACTCTAAAGTTTAAGTGTTTAACCACTGAATGAAGCAAAAACAAAAAGGCGGTAATATAACTTCCCTCTAAAGTTTAACTATTGAATTTTCCCCAAATTTCACACATTTCCCTCCCTCCCTTTTTTTATTTCCCTCCAAAAAATAAGAACCAGTATTCTCAATTATGTATTCCCTAAATTTGAACCAGTATTCTGTATTCTTCATCTCCCAAATTTCTACTCTCTCTCTCTCTCTCTCTCTCTCTCTCTCTCTCTCTCTCTCTCTCTCTCTAGCTCTCTGCCCTTTTCGATTTTTCCCTCTCGGTGTTGGCATCTATCCTTCTCCCTTTATCTCTTCAGGTATCTTCATCTCCCATACTACGTTTAACTGATTTTTGCTATAACTTTTTCATTTCTGTAAATTTGATTTTAGGGAGTATCAACTATCAATCTACTGTTGTATCCACGAAATGAGCAAAATGAGGTATTCATTAATACTATCAACGTTCTACAATCTACAACATACTACCTCCGGTCTTTATTAGTTTACCCCTTTTGACTTTTGACACTTTTCACATACATGATTTTTACTATCTCTTGTGATTTGTACTTAAGGAAAAATATAGTCATGTGAGATCTTGTTAGATTCATCTCAATGTGTAGTATCCAAATATCAAATTTTTGTAATTTTTGCTTATTGATAATTAGAGATATTAAGGTTCAAATTAGTGTATCGGCAAATGTGCCTCATAGAAAGGGGTAAACTAATAAAGACCGGAGGCAGTACAAGCTAAATGCTCAAATCAAATTCTTAAAAGCATAATTCAATGATTAAATATTAAGTCTTTGTAATTGATAGTTTAGTATAATTTCCCAGAAAGCTAAATTCTTCTTTTTGACTCCTTCAACAATAAAGTCAACGAAAAAAAATCGCTTCATCTCCATTCTCCCATACTACTTTAGTTGCAATTTATGTTATTTTGTGTAGTACTACAAATATGTTGTGTGATTAATCGAACTCGGCATTGTTTTGTTCTTCTTCGTCAGTGTTATATGCTTTAGTATGTAAGGTGTTTGTGTTAATGCCTGAACCAATGTTTGCTTGGATATGTTTGTAACACTCTTACATTTTTGACACATAATTGATTGGTACTTGATGTAGTATGTAAGGTGTTTGTGTTAATGCCTGGACCAATGTCTGCTTTCATTTGTCTCAGTTCTGTAAAAAAAATTCACAGAGATGGAAGTAGAAGGAGAACATATCGGGATTCTTGCTAATATGGGACTTTATTTGCTTTTGCAATGATTCTTGATCCCCTTTGTAAGTTACAAGTTCTCATGTTTTGTTATAAAAAGTTGTATGGTGATGAACAACGCGCTATGACAAAGATAAATGATGTTCGACTCAAGTTGGAGTTATTTTTTGAAGAGTATACTCAAGAGAGTAATATTTCAAGTGCAACACAAATACCTACGACATCAACTACAAATAAGAAGCGCCCATTCGATTATCTCGATGTAAGTTCTATTTCCGAGTTCTCTATTTATTTGTAGTTTAAATATCAACAAGGTGTGGGATGACAGGGGGCTGTTAGTGTAGGGGGATTGCTAGTGCGGGGGGATGTTAGTGCAGAGGGGGCCGTTAGTGCAAGGGGCCATTAGTGCGGGGGGGATGTTAGTGCAGGGGGCATGTTAGTGCGGGGGTTGTTAGTGCGGGGAGGGGACTCTTAGTGCGGGGGGGCCGTTAGTGCGGGGGCGCCGCGTAAGGACAGTGAAGTGTGAAGGGGGTTTGTGCAGGGGGCTGTTATATTCAACTTTGCTAATATATTGTGACCTTTTTTTTTATAGGAATATGAAGAGGAAGATGTGATCAATTCATTTGGAAAGAAGACACAATTGGACACTTACTTAGAAGATGAGAAATTGGATCGAAAAATGCAACTTGACATATTTCGGGTAATTTCAGGTCGGGTAGGTTCGGGTTCGGGTCATGTTCGGTTTTGTCTACTTTCGGGGCGGGTTTGGTTCGGGTCGGGTAATTTCGGGTCCAGGTGTATTTTGGGTCATTATTTTTCGGGTTAAAATCGGGCCTTGGGTCGGGTTCTGGTCGGGTCGGGTTGTTTCGGGTTTCGGGTCCATTTTGGGTCGTTACTTTTGGGTGGAAAACGGGTCTCGGGTCTGGTATTTCAGGTCGGGTCCACGGGTACGGGTTTATTTTGCCGGCTCTAGTGGTAGAGGGTATTGTGAATGATTGTTTATTAGCATGTTTGCCTCTAAAGGCTGATCAGTTTATGAACGCTAAGGTCTTTAGTGGAGATCTCAAGTTAGGGGTGGAAGTAAGTAGAAGAGATGAAGATGGGTACTTTGGAAAACAGGATATTTTGGAAGCAATAAAGATACTCATGTTGGATACTGAGAATGAGGCAGGAATTTCATTGAGAGAAAATCATAACAAATGGAGAAAGTTTGTCCTTAATCATCAAGAGATTGAAGCTAGATATGTTGTAAATTTAGTTGGGGAACTCCAAGCTTTGGCTCCACAAGCTTAGTGAATCATTCTGATCTAGTCTGGTCTGATCTGGTCTTGTTCTTGCTATCTGACAGTCGAGGGATTTATTTTTCTATCTTTTTAGATTTTTGCATTCATATTCAGTTGTTTTTTCACAAAGATGAAATAGCCTTAGCTTTTTTTTTTTTTGTACTAAGTAATGTGTGATTAGGAGTACGGCCTCCTATAATCCTATATGTTCATTTAAGATTCTAGGCTTTCCAACTGCTATATTATGTTCTACCAAAAAAAAACTGCTATATTCTGTACGAATCATCAGGAACTTCAAACACAGCTCAAGACCCTTCGAGAAAGTATTGGTGTCTCATCGTGAGAGGCCTTGGCCTCTCACAGGAGGTACGTACCAAAGTAAGAGTTACTTTGGTACCTATGGTACCAAAGCTCGAGAAGGCAAAATTTTGTTATTTGAAGGTACTAAAGTAAGAGTTACTTTATTATTACTGATACCAAAACTCAAAGTTGATACCAAATTAAGTATAATTGGTACCAAAACTCAAAGTTGATACCAAAGTTCACTTACACTTGGGAGTCAAAGTAAGAGTTATTTTGTTATTGGTACCAATTTTACTGACATTTGGTATAAGTTGGTGTCAAAAATGCCCCTGTGAGAGGCCATTTTTGTGCAAAATGTCAAAAATGTCAAAAATAGCCTCTCGCGATGAGGCGTCTATCCAAACTCAGACCCTTCTACAAATTTTGTATACATTCAAGGGTGTCTACCTTGGGGAATCTTGAAACTTTTTCTACTGGGGGCCATTTTTTTTCCCAAAGTATGGAAAATATAGAAGTGTAAGACTTCCAAAGCATATGAATAGTATTTGCAAATACATTGTAAACAAATAAATAAATAATTATATCAAAATAAAATAAATATCAACAAAAAATATTGAAAAATGCAATAATATCATTCTTAGAAAACTAACTAAAGTGACGGTCGACACTCATTCAACAATATTAAAATCATCAATAACGGACTTGATGGTAATACTCTTATAAAGTTATGTTATTTCTCTGTATTTTTTTAGTTTCCTCACTTGAAATCTTGACACTATTTATTAGTATATCCAAGACAGATTTTAGTTCTTTTTGCTCATATGTATAAAATGAGAATATATATATTCTTTAAAATGAGCAAATGAGCAATGAGTTTACCTTGGATTTGGATCTATAACAAAACAACATACCGAGACTTTTTTTGTCCTAATTTACAGCAAACTTTCTTAAACACCTCATGCAGGCTTATTTTGTTTCACCAACCAAAGGAAACTCTGCAAAAGAAGTTCAAAATTCACCACAACCATTGAAAAAGTATAATTTGAGTTTTAAGAAAAATTAAACATTTTTATCTCTTTCAACATTATAAAAGCACGATGGGTGGGCCACATCAGAGCTGACTCAAATAATATGGAGACTTTGGGCTAACTAGGCAACTTATAGATAATCTCATATTGAATCAAAGTAAGCAAAGTCCCTCTAGGTTTTCTCTGTGCGAGGGTTCTTCCAAGGGCAACCTAGGTTTCGTCCTTCTCTGAGGGCTGTTTTCTCAAGGTTTCCTTGGGATTTCAATCAGATTTCACAATTAAAATACAAAAAAAAAAAAGTCTTTGCATTCTCATTTAGTTTTCACAGTTAAAATACAAAAAACAAAAGTCTTTACCTTTTCATTTATTGTTTTCAGTGCAATGGAAGGTAGGGACAAAGAATTGGCGGCGAAAAGTACAGAAGATGAAGTTGTATGGAATCTTGATGACAATAATGATGAGGAAGACAAAACTTCTTTAATCATTGTTGGGAAAGTGTGTGCTAGAAAGATGGTGAATTCCAATGCCCTAATGGAGACAATGAAGAAATTATGGCAACCGAGGCATGGCATGGAGGCGAGGAAACTGGACAAAAATTTATTTTCCTTTCAATTCTTCCATTGGCGTGACAAAGCCAGGATCATGGAAGGACAACCATGGCATTTTGACAAGAATGCTCTTTGTCTCAGTGATATACAAGATGATGGTAAGCCCTCTGATCTTCAACTTCACTCACTCCCTATGTGGGTGAGATTTTACAATCTACCTTTTTAAGGGTAGAGGTAGCGAGTCGAACATTCAGATGCTTGCAAGCAAAATAGGAGTATTGCTGATGATTGAAAAAACTGATGTTGTGGACATAAATAGGTATGTTAGAGTTCGAATTATGGTTGATATTCGAAATCCTTTAAAAGAGAATGTTAAACTTAAATTAAGGGGAGGGGAGACTATGTAGATAAAGGTGAAATATGAAAGACTTCCTCTTTTTTGCTGTATTTGTGGTCGACTTGATCATGTTGATCGTGATTGTGGGGAGAATACTGGGGAACGTACACCTGAAAAAAGATTTGATGTCTCAATCAGGGCATCTCCATGGAAGGGGAATGTTGCGGAGGGAAGTAAGACTACAGGGGCTAGTAGGGGAGTGGCAAAAAAGTTATTTGTTACTATGCCAGGAAAAGTGAGGGAAGCACAACTAAAGGAGAAAGAGGAGATGAAGAAGCTGAGAGAACAGGTGGGGTACATGACATGGAAATTAAGAGATGTTGAGTTGGAAGAATCTAGGGAGAAGGTGGGAGAAATACAAACACAGCCCCTTAATGCAATAAAGGATAACCCAAAAAGCATGGAAAGGAGTGTGCCAAGAATTAGTGAGGAGATTGAAGAGATGGATCATAATGGTGTACAGGAGGAAGGGGGTGAGTTAGAAAAACAAACGTCTTGTGTAATTGCTAATGAGGTGTCCTTAGTGCAACAACATGAAGTGAGGGGGTCAGTATCAACTACCATGTATGATGGTGGAGGTGGCTTTGTTCTAGGGTGTACTTCAAGCCCTAAACGAAAATCTTACAAAGTAAAAATCCACAAAAATAGAGACAGAAAATGATAAGGGGTGAAAAGGTGAATAGGGCAACTGACAACAAATGTGGAAGTGGTGAGAAGAGGAAGTTAAGTTTGGATGGAGATGATGTGGTGTCGACGGACACAGTAGAAGGAGTTAAACGTTATAAAGCTGATATTAAGTTGGCAGCTAGTGGTGGATTTTTTCAAGTAGCGGAGGTTGGTTATACCCAACCCCGCGAACAGCCATGAAAATTTATAGCTGGAACTGTCAGGGACTTGCAACCCACTGACAGTGAATGCTCTCCGAGATAGATGCTGGAGAGAGAGGCCGGAAATTGTCTTTGTAATGGAGACAATGATAGATGCTTGTAGGTTAGAAAAAGTTCGGAATGCTTGTGGTTTTGTGCATGGGTTATGTCTGAGTAGTAATGGTTTGTCTGGTGGATTGGGTTTTTGGTAGAGGGACGTGAATGTGACGATAAAATCTTTCTCTGAGCACCATATTGAGGCCGAGGTTCGTGATGATAATGATGTTGTGAAATGGCATGCAGTGGGTTTTTATGGTTGGGAAGAAACAAATAGCAGGGATTTATCATGGCAACTTATGCGGAGTTTGTGTGGGAATCGTCATGCTTCGATAGTTATGTTCGGAGATTTCAATGAGATTATTGCACAATCTGAGAAATATGGGGGTGCAACTAGAAGAGAAGGAAGGATGGATGCGTTTCGTGAGACGATTGATGCTTGCCAGCTTCGAGATTTGGGGTTTAAGGGGAGTATTTATACCTGGCAGCGTGGTAATACACCGGAAACGATTGTAAGGGAAAGGTTGGACCGTGTCTTAGCCTCGGAGGACTGGTGTGATTTATTCCCACATTTTGATGTCATTCATCTACCTATTTACCACTCAGATCACACTCCTTTACTGTTGAAGGCGGATCATACTATTGTGCGGAGTAGAAGAAAGAAGAGCTTCAGGTTTGAGGCTCTTTGGCTAGCAAATGAAGATTGTGGTAGTGTGGTTTCTCGAGCTTTGAATAATGAAGGGGAAATGGATATTTAGAGGAAGATTGCTAGATGTGTAGAGAAATTAACTTTCTGGGCAAATGCTACATTTGGTGACACGAAGAAGAAGATTATGGAGACTGAGAAGCTGCTAAAAGAGGTACAGGTTGGTGTTCCGGATGCTACAAATTTAGCTCGTGTGGTAAAGAACTTGCGCAACGTTTGGATGAGCTTGACAGACTTGAATAAAGCTATTGGTATGCTCGACCCCGGTCGAATGAACTTCGAGATGGTGATAAAAATACCAAATACTTTCATTACAATGCTAGTCAACGACGGAAACGTAATTTTATCAACGGCCTTGAAGACTCATATGGTGTTTGGCAGCAAGGAAAAGATGAAATTGAAGAGGTGGTGATATCTTATTTTGATAATTTATTTGCGTCTGAAGGATCTATCAATTATGAGGAGGCTTTGAGTGGTTTAGATCAAAAAGTGACAGAGGATATTAATGATAGGCTTGATGTGGAGCCAACAGAGGAAGAAATTAGGGTGGCTCTTTTTCAAATGCACCCAAATAAGGCCCCCAGAGTGGATGGCATGCACGCACTATTTTTTCAGAAGTTTTGGGAGATAGTGGGTTGTGACGTGATCCAGCTTGTGAAGCAATGGTTGAGGGGTCATGTGGACTTGCACGAAATTAATCGAACCTGCATCGCCCTTATTCCGAAGTGCCATGAACTGAAGAAAATCAGTGAGTTTCGGCCCATAAGTTTGTGCAATGTGATTTATTAAATAATATCAAAAACCTTGGCTAATAAATTGAAACCGTTTCTTAATGGTATCATTTCTATTAACCAAAGTGCTTTTGTACCAAAACGTCTGATTACGGACAATGCACTAGTTGCTTTTGAGATCTTTCATGCAATGAAAAGAAGGGGGGAAGTTAAGGAGGGTTCTATTGCTCTAAAGCTTGATATGACAAAAGCTTATGATAGAGTAGAGTGGTGTTTTTTGGAGTGGGAAATGTTAAAATTGGGTTTTCGGGTAAGCTGGGTACAACGTACTATGAGCTGCATTACAAGTGTTTCTTTCTCTGTGAAAGTTAACGGGTAGTTACTGGCTCTATTATTCCTTCCCGGGCCTTAGACAAGGCGATCCAATATCCACATATTTATTTCTATTTTGTGCTGATGCTTTTTCGATGTTGTTGAATAAAGCAACAAGAGAGAAGGAAATTCATATCCGCAAAATGGAGTAGGAAAGATGTAGATTGGTATACAAATTTGTAGTCTTGGCTTATTGAGCCATGTATCGCTCTCCTCCTCTCTTTGAGGCCTAGGTTGTATTTTGTTTGGTTTGATCAATACATTTATTTACTTACCAAAAAAAAAAAAAGAAGGAAATTCATGGAGTTCGTATTTGCAGAGGGGCGCCTACTGTGTCACATCACTTTTTTGCAGATGATAGCATCTTGTTTGCTAGAGCCAACCTGAGAGAATGTTCCAAAATTGTTGAAATCATCAGTATTTACAAGGGAGCATCTGGTCAAAAGGTGAATTTATCCAAAACAGAGGTGGCTTTGAGCAAAAACGTAGATGAGATAAGACAGCAGGAGATTGTAGATGCGTTAGGAGTTCGTGTTGTTAGCAGACATGAAAAATACTTGGGACTCCCGACAATCATTGGCCGATCAAAGAAGATGGTTTTTGCGGTGTTAAAAGAAAGGATGTGGAAAAAATTACATGGATGGAAGGAAAAGTTGTTGTTAAAGCCGGGAAAAGAAACGCTCATTAAAGCCGTGGTTCAAGTGATTCCGACTTATATGATGGGTGTTTTTAAAATTCCGGATGGCCTACAAGAGGAGATTCAAGCCCTGTGTGCGAGATTTTGGTGGGGAGGACAAGGAAATGAACGGAAAATGCATTGGGTGAGTTGGAACAAGTTATGCTTACCAAAAGCTATGGGTGGTATGGGATTCCGGGACTTGAAATGCTTCAATCAAGCTATGCTTGCTAAACAGTGCTGGCGTCTTCACAATGACACAGAGACCCTTTTGTACTCGGTACTTAAGGCTCGGTATTTCAAGAATGGAGATTTTCTTGATGCTCGAAGAGGATATGACCCTGGCTATACATGGCGGAGCATATGGGGTGCCAAGTCCTTGTTACTTGATGGCCTGCGGTGGCGAGTGGGTAATGGGCGCAGAATAAAAGTGTGGGATGATGATTGGCTGGTGGGCGATAATTCGGTGAGAACTCCATCCCCAAATATCAATTGTGATCCGGATTTGCTGGTGGTAGATTTGATTGATAATGAGACAGGTGCTTGGAAGAGGCAGGAGGTGCGGAGTATTTTTAATGACAGGGACAGTGATGTTGTACTCAATATACCCCTGATTGAAGATATGCCAAGTGATCAACGCTATTGGGGGCCAACAAAGAATGGAGTATACAGCGTCAAGACTGGGTATTGGCTGGCAAGAATGGATGGTACAGCAGGTGGTCATGGTAATAATAATGGAAGTGAGGCACTCTGGAAAGCAATATGGAATATTGACGCCCCTCCTAAATTGTGTCATTTTGTCTGGAGAGCTTGTAGCGGACATCTTGCAGTAAAAGAGAGACTTTTTTATCGCCACATCTGTGAGAATGCTCGATGTCAAATATGTGATGCTCCAATTGAATCCATCTTCCATGCTTTTTTGAGTGGAATTATGCTGCAACAATCTGGGAAAATTGTGATATCCATGATAAAATTGTCTTGAATGCTTTTTCCTCTCTCTCTGAGCTTCTCTGGGGTTTATATCAAATAATAGATAAAGAAGAGTGGTGTAGGTGTCTGACACTGATGCGGGCAATCTGGGCCTGTAGAAACAAGCATATATTTGAAGATTTGAGACCGGATGCTACGCAGGTGGCTGTGGGTTATGTGAAGTTGGTTGAGGATTATAGGATATATGCTCACAGGGTGTTTGATGGGAGTAGGGAGGGCTGTGTACTGAGTGTAACAAGCTGGATTCCTCCTCCTGGTGGGTGGGTGAAGGTAAATTTTGATGCTCATTGTGTGGCAGGTAGATATGTTGCTTTTGGGGTGGTGATCCGAGACTCATCTGGGAGTATAGTGGCTGTGGCGACAAAGAGGATTCAAGGGAGTTGGGATGCAACTATGGTTGAAGCAGGAGCTGTTGATTTTGGTGTCAAAATTGCAAAGAAACTGGAGTACAAGAGCATTATACTCGAAGGTGATGCATTGGGTGTAATTGCTGCTATCAATAGCAACCAGCAAGAAATGGCACCAATCTTCTTATTTTATGATCGTATTAAGATGTTAAAGTTTTATTTTACGTGTTTTCTTTGTAATCATATTAAAAGGGATGGGAATAATGTTGCTCATCTTGTTGCTAGAAGGGAGATCAATGTAGGGGAGGAAGTAATTTGTACGGACTCTTTTCCCCAAAGTATCATAACTTTGGCGGATATTGATATAAATTAATCTTCTTCCGTTTCAAAAAAAAAAAACTAGGCAACTTATAGAAAAAAAAAGAATACATCTTATAAATAAATAATATAAATTCCATCCATTTCAAAAAAGTCGGAAAATTTCAATTTCCTTTTTTGTTTGTGTCCAATTAGTTTGGACAATTTGATTTTCGACAAAATTTCAATTTTCTTTTTTGTTTGTGTCAAATTAGTTTGAACGATTTGATATCTGGCATGGCCCTACTGTTATTATACTTTATACCTCATCCGTTCTAAATAAATAAAACACTTACTATTTTAGCTTCTATAAAAAATAAATGGAACATTACTTTATATGTCAATTAGTTCTCTGATCTATCTCTCTATTCATCACATGGATTTTGTTTTTTATTTTTTCTATTTTTCTCTGTTTTCTCTTTCCCTTCCTTAAGTTTTATTTATTTTAGAACGGAGGAAGTATTAATGTTCTATTGGTCCACACTTTTATCTCTATGAATAAGAAATTACCCAATTTTCTTTCTTTTTCAGTAAAAAAAATACTAATTTGTATCACATCTACTTAAAAATTAAAATAACAATTAATAACCACACTATAACTTATCACTTTAAATTGCGTGTCCCAACATGTGTTTAAATCTTTACGGAGGGAGTATAATATCATATTATGATAATTTCTCACAAAATTGAAAGGAAAATTTTCATAAACTACCTTTTATAATCAACTTTTTTTAAATTACTACCTTTTAAAATATTTCTTTCAAAACAGTACCTTATTATATAACAAATTTCTTTCAATATACTACCATTTTACCATTAATGGGGCTTAATCACTAGTAATTGAGTCACCATAAATTGCTTTTCTTTGTTCCCCTATCGTTTCTTTCCTCTTTTTTCGCTATCCCACCGACAGCAACACCTAAGACGGTTGTCATTTATCGATTAGTATTAAATATAAACATGAAATGGTAGTATATTGAAATGAATTTGTTATATAAGGTAGTTTTTTGGAAGAAAATTTTTAAAAGGTAGTTTTTTGAAATTATGCCAAACTGAAAACCAAAACTTCAAAAAACTTTGTGAAACAAAATCGTCCATAAAAACTTCATAATCACCTTATTAATTCAACATCATTCTCAGTTGCTACAAAGTCCAATTTATTAAGTCTTTTTTATCACATTGTAGAAAACATATAAGATTCCAACAATTTTAAATTAGAAAATAATTAAATATGCAGATGAAACGATAACTACTTAACCAGAATAAACAACTAGGAGTATGGAATAATTTAATTAACTGAACAATATAGACTTTCATCGGTGTTAAACATATGACTAATACCTAACTTTTTTTTCACTATTTAGCACATCACCTTTTTTCTTCTGCTTTTGGGACCCAAACTTAGTTTTCGTATAGTTTAACTAACCACCCTTTAAATAACCCAAAGTAGACTTTTTAACCTTGAAAAAACAATAAAAGCATCTATAAAGTTTTTGTACTTAATAATTTTAGTAAAAGTATTAGAAAAGACCATTAAAAAAGAAATCTTAACTAGAATAATACAAAATAATTCAATTATTAGATTATTTTATAATATAACAACCTATATACCTACTTTTCCTACAATAAGTGGAACTGCCTTGGAACCTGTAAAACCGGTAAATCAAGATGTATGTCAACTGATAATTGTTTTTTTTCAAAAAACATTAAAAAAAGGGATATTATCTCAGATAACCCTGACTTATGAGCTTTTTTCCAATATAACCCCAACTTTGGCGGCCCTGTCTTCGATAACCCTGAACTTGATTTTTGTCATTCAATCTGACGGAATTAGACACGGCGTTAACTATTTTGACATCTATAATTAAAAACCTATTTTTTTATAAAAAAACAAAAACATTTTGGGTTCTTCATCCTCTCTCTATTGTTCTTCACCACTTTCCCTCTCTTGTTCTTCAAGTCCTTGTTACTCTTCAATTTAAATTCCAGAATATGTTTTAATTTGATTTCCTCACTCTTGTTCTTCATCTCCTACATCAATGGCCACCACACAACATTAGAGGAAACCCATTATTTCTCCTTAATTGCTAAAACAGAAACCCCCAAAAACCCAGATTCACTTGTACCCAGATTCACGCAGAGGAGAGAGAAAATCTGAGTTCCTTTTGTACCCAGATTCACGCAGAGAAGAGAGAAAATACGACGCATGACAGTTAATGGAGGAGAGAGATGAGGAGAAAGAATGTGTGGAGAGAGAGAATGGAGGTCGAAGATGATGTTGGTGTTGCTGTTGTGGTTAATCGTGGTTGCAACCACAAAATCCCATGAACCATAGAATTGTGAGGAGAGAATCCCACGACGCCATTACTGCTGAAGTAAAATCCTTTTTCCTCCAACTTATTGGTGACTTAATTGGCGCTATCTTCTATTTTGATTTCTATGGTTTTTTCCAAGTCCAAGTAACAAATCTCATAAAATTATAGTATTTGGCACTATCTTCTCCTCCCCTTCTCAATCTCTTCCTCTTCGAAATTTTGGGGATTTGTAATTTATTTCATTGCAATTCAATAGATGAGTTTGGTTGCCGAAAATAAAACAGAGGAAGAAATTTTGGAGAAAGTGGTGGAGAGCATTGATGAATGCTTGAGAAGAGATGAAGAACAACAGAAAGAAAGAGATGAGTTTGGTTTTTTTTTTTTTTAAAAGGCAGTAAGTATTTTTGTTTAAAAATAGTTAACGCCGTTAACAATTCCGTCAGGTTTAATGACAAAATACAAGTTTAGGGTCATATGGATAAAAAAAATATCAGGGTTATTTGGGAAAAAAGGCCTATATGTCAGGGTTATCTGAGATAATATCCCTAAAAAAAATTAAAATAGAAAAAAAAGTAAATTTCTCCTTGCACTCCCACCACCACTAGAACACCACCACCAATACCGCCACCTATCCTCTTTCTCCCTCATTCCCCACCCACCCATCAGAAACCACCCCCTTCCCTTCCCCAGTCTCAAAGAGTACCGCTCTCCCCTCCCCCTCGGGAAACCACCCCAGCTTCCCCTCCCTTCCCCTACCCTACCACTGGAAACCACCACCGTGAACCACCCCCGGCCCTCTTCTCCACCACCATCGAACCTTACCCAGCCTCAACCCAGTCACTTTCACCCAAACCCCCAACCACCATCCACCTTAAAACCCCAAAAAATCCTCCCACCCATCTAGAACGCCTATCCACCCACCACCCCAGCCACTCTCGCTCTTGCTCAGCCACCCTCGAGAGGTGACTTCTGGTGGTGGTGGTTGTGTGTCGTGAAGGGGAAAGAGAAAAAAAAAGTGTTGTAAAAAACGGAATATATAACAAAGAAATAAGGGAGAATCAACAATTACGTAAATTTAACGTGATTCACTAACAATGTGTTAGCTACAAATACTACAAAAATGTCAATTTGTGTCTCTTGATTTGCATCGAACCCTAGGACAAAGAACGTAAATATATGAATTTCGTCGGTTCTCCTTTAGCACCCGGAGCAAATTAACTAAAGCAGGAAAACCAGAAGTCAGATCAATTTGCGTCGAACCTTGCCTCCATACGTAAATTACTGATTTACGTGAAATCTTGTCATTCAATGGACGCAGATATAAGAGTTAGAAATAACACAAAAATACTTCATAATTGCATCGAATGTAGCTATTTGTTCGACGCAAATCAGTTTAGATATATAAGCTTCCCAGTACTCCTCCAAACATTTCTTCATTTCGTCACCCAATTTCCCACACGTTGTCTCTATCACCCCTCTCTCTAACATTGATCTCTCTCACCCCCTGTCTCCAACCTAGATCTCTTTCACTCGCCGGAATCGTCTTCCTCTTAAACCTCCTGCTACACCATCTCCTCTGTCGAGCGCCACACAATAACTCTCAAACTCCTTTTTTTCTCTTTAAATTGCTGAATTTCTCAAATTTGTTGTTCTAAGTTTGGTAGCCGCATGAATTTTTATCTTATCTGCGTATACTTTTGCGTTAGGTTGTGGCGCAAAAGGTGAAGGCTAACAAGATCTCATCGAAAAATTTGTCTAACAATATCTCACTTACTGTTACTCGCCGGAAATTCACATTCTTATATAGATATATATATATGCGCAAGCAAAGGCTAACAAGATTTCGCCAATAATTTACAGATCCAGTGGAGAAATCCGGAAATATAATGGAGAAATCATGTGAACGAGAGAAGAAATTTGCATATCCAAGTTGCTTTTCATATTACAATTTTTTTAGATCTAGAAGTTTCAGAGATACGCTTTAGTTTTACGTTATTGGATTGATTTTTCTTCTAATGTATACTAGTCAAAATCGCTGCAAAATTGGTTGGATTTTCTTTTCTTCTTCTAGTTTAGTTTTAGTTTTCATTTTCTTAGGAAGTTTCTAGTATTCAGATTGAATGCAAACTTGTTTTTATGTTGTGTTAGATTTGGAAACTTAGGGGATTTTTTTTATCTCATTTGCTATGGTTGCTTATTCTATAATGATAAATTCATGATAGTGGTTTTGGATGACTTCCATTTTTAATCTTTTTTTTTTTGGTAATTACCCTTTTCAATATGTTTTATACAATTTTATAGTTTATGCGTTTTATTGGTTTAAATGACTTTTTTGGAAAACCTCGAAGTACAAGGAGCATTTAAGGAATGAGAATTGACTATATTTTTGAGTTAGTCTAGCGTAGACCTGGTCCACATTAATATTATTGTGGACCAAAGCCACTTATTTAACATAGTGACTCTTTTTTCCATATAGTAACCTTTTAAAAATCTTAAGTTATACTATACAGTTACTTTCTATCATAGCTGATATATTAAAGATAATCTAATGGTCGAAATATTATCAAAGAACTGGTGGAAGGTATTATTATTCTAGTTTAATTTTCCTTAAAAAACCATTTAAAAACATAACCCAAGTTAGGTACCACATTATATAACACAATTCACCCAGATTGAGCATATAATATAGTTCATCATTTATTTAAAATCAAGAAAAAAATCAAAGATTATACCCTTATTGATACTCATAATTGTTCTTAGTATGCGTTTTTGTAAATCATCAAGCAGTATCATCAATTTGCAAATTTACAAGGTAAAAAAAAATTAAAAATTTAAACTCTACAATAAGCTCGAAGCCTTTTTTAAAAAAATGTGTATTTAACCTTAACGCTCACCAATACATACAATTAAAGTTGACTTAGGCCCTGTTCTTTTGGACTTATTTTCACTTCAGTTCCGTTCAGTACATTCAGTTACTCTCTGCATTTCAGTTTCTTTCGGTTCAGTTCAGTTCATTCAGTTACTCTCTACATTTCAGTTTCTCTCGGTTCAGTTCAGTTCAGTTCAGCCCATCAGTTCAGTCCAAAAGAACGGGGTCTTATTTAAATGAAAAAATAATTGATATGTGTAACAAGGAATGGAGAATATGAACTAGTAGCAAGTGTTACAATCTCTACATTTCAATTAAAATTATAAATTCAAAAAATATACATTTTCCTCTTCTCTAATTGTAGGTATAAAAAATTATGTGACCTACACAATTTTGTTTTTGTAAAATGAGTCGCCAATCAATTTTCAGGAAAAGCTAATAAACCAAAAATAAAGAGATTTTATATTCGTCGTGAATACCCTTATTTAATTTAATGACATATTAAATTGCTACATAAGGTTAATTAATTGCAACCTAAAAAAAGACAATAAAGCTAAAGATCAAATATTTATATGACCACTTGAATTAAACAATCAAATTAGCTAGCAGGTTGTCCAAAAGTTATCTAATTTAGCCGTATAAAAATTTATTTAGATCATGGTTAACAATCATATATATATATAAGGTGAGAATTATTGCAATCAATTAATCATGAAAAATAAATATCCACAAAGAGAAATCAAAATAAGAAAAGAAATATGCATAGGGAATTAGTTACTATACATAAAATTTACCGTCGTAGGAATACGTTATTAATAATATATATCATGATAAAATGTCAATGACTTTAAGAAAATAATAAGAAAGAAAAAATTATATTAAAGAGACCTCAAAAATATATATACCTTCCTTTAGGTCGTTTATTTGAAGGGATCTTGTATTGAATATGAATGAGCCTTTGTGTATTGCATCAAACAAAATTGAATATGAATGAGCCTTTGTGTATTGCATCAAACAAAATAAATTAGTTTGCCTTTTGTTTTATGATTCGTACAGTACTGTAGAATAGATAGATCAGTTGGGTATATGTTGTTTGTGAAGGGCGTGGGATGAGAGAAAATAAATAAGGATGACCAGGTGGTGTTGTGCGTGAGATTGGAGGATCAGGATTCAGGAGGAATGGAGGATAGATTAAGAGGTAGGCATAGGAAAGGTAATGATGATGTGATGATTAATATTGCTGATTAAGAAAAAGGTGAGAGAGTAGGATGAATATGTGGTAGGCGTGGGTATTGATGATGAGATAAGGGTTTTTTTAGTTAGTATCTTATATAATACTTTTTTTTTGGTAAAAAGATACCTTAAAAAAATGTTGTAAAAATATACCTTATAAAAAAAAATTTGTTGTGAAATGATACATTTTGCCGGATGTTGGAAGTTGACCATAGTCTCCAGTGTTGACTTAATCACGTGACTTACACGTGATCATTAAACTAAGCCCAAATCCCTAATTTTGACCTCCATTTTCAGATTTTGACCAAATCCCCCCCCCAAGAACCCTGATTCTCTCTCTTCTCCCTTTGCTCCTCCTTCCATCCCCATTTTCCTTTCTTCTTTTGTTCTCTACTAACCATTGTTTTTGAAGATATTAGTGGGTTAAAGATCTTTTACATAGCTACTAGTCAAGATGTTAGTGCACCACCATCCGCAAACATGTTTTTTTTGTGCTGCCTTCTATGATAATGGCCCAAGATTGGAGATTTCTGCTCCACCCTTAATTGTTCCTACAGGTGTTTCTCCTCACTCAGTAACAACCTCACAACCCGAGATTGAGCTGGAAAGAGCAGCACCTATTTCAGCACATGGGCAACAATTTAACCTCTATGATATGATTTACCGCAACCAGACTTAAATTTGCAACCTCGCAATCCCCCCTATTTAGGTGACTATATATATCCTGACCAAGATGCAATGAATCGTGGAGGCTCGCAAATGGTTTGTGCAAAATCCAAAATACATGTTCATGCATCCACAGTATCGTGATAGTTATCCAAATTTAATGAACCAACAATTTATAACTGCAATACAAATGACAATGTCTCCTCCTTCCCATTTGAGCATGCAAGAACCCTGGTATCGCCATAAGTACAACTACCACATAGGATGGTTGCGGTTTCCGCTGATCCTAGCTATAGCAATGTATACCAAACTGGAGATGAGAAGGAGTAGAGGGGGAAGAAGAGAAGAGTGAATGGAAAATGGGGAGTTATGAAGGAGAAGAGGAAGAAGAAGAAGAGAAGAAATAGAATCGGGCCAATTGGGGGGAGGGGAAATTGGGGAAAAATTGGTTAACTGGTTCAAATTAGGGATTCTAGGAGGGTCTAATAATCACGTGCAAGGCACGTGACCCAGTCAACGCCGGAGAGTTTGGTCAACACCGAAAATCCGGTAAAAGATACCATTTCACAACAAAAAAAAACACATGAGATAATGATGAGGGTGATTATGAGTTGATCATCAGGAGGAAAGCCAACTAATAGGATAGTGGCGTGGGTTTAGCTAGTATGAGTGGCGTGAATGTTTAAATTAGGGGGACGAATTATGTGTGGTAGTGCAATCAAGTACACTAGTGGAAAAAAGCTCATCGGATCCGGTCAAAACTGAGCTTACAGATCTGGTTTTGGGCCGGATTGGTTGGGCTCGGAGTCAACTGCTCCGGTTGAAAACCAGATCAGCTCCTAAGGTAACTGATCCGATTTTCAACAAGAACCAGACCAGTTAAGTGTGGAAATGAATTAAAAAAAAAACGCAACATTTTAACATCAACTACAGCGAACATTTCAATAGCAGTGACAACATTTCATGAATAGCGACATTTCAAGAACAACAACAGCAACATTTGAACAACGAAAAATTATATTATACAAATTTAAAACGAAATAAAAAATCGAAATAAAAATTGAACAAACGGAAATTAAGAAATACAAAACGAAACAAAATTAAAAAAATATATTACATGATAAATTAAGAAGCGTAACTCAAACAAAAATGAAAAAAAAAATCAAAACGAAAAATGAAATGAGAAAAAAATGAATATAAAACCCTAGATCTGGAGATGGTGGTCGTGCCGGTGGTTGTTGACAAAGTGGCGATGGTGGTCGTGTCGCTGGTTGTTGACGAGCGAAGAAGCTGGCGGGGTGGTGGTGGTTGTCGACGAGGGACGAGGAACGAGGAGTTGAGATGAAGTTGAGAGAGAGAATTGTTTGAACATGGGGTTTAGGAAAATGGTTGTCGACGAGGAACGACGAGGGAGGTGAAGTTGAAGACAGAGAAGATGGTGGTGAGTGGGGAGTGGGTGGGGGCTTAAGAGAGAGACAAAGAAGAGAGGAGAAGTGGGGAGAGAGGCGCTTAGGGTTAGGTTATATTGGGGAAGTTGGGCCAACGTTTTTGGGGGAAGTTGGGCCAGCATTTTTGGGCCGGGGGAGTTGGGCCAGCGTTTTATGGGGTGAGTTGGGGCTGATTTCGCAAATTTATTGATCTGGTTATGTTAACCGGATCAGTTCACAGAAACTGGATCAGTATTCTGTTAACTGATCCAGTTCACTAAAAAACCGGATCAGTAAATTTACCGCGTTTTGCCTCCCAAAAAGTGGACGATTTACGGATCCGGATATATTGTGTTGCGATATATAAGGTTTTTTCCACTAGTGGTAGTCCAAGGATTAGGCTTAGGAACATATTATATAGTGTTAGGTAGTTATGAAGTACTCCCTCCGTTTCTTTTTAATCTACACACTTTCCTTTTTGGTCTGTTTCTTTTTAATCTACATACTGTTGTTTTTTCTATTCTTAGTAACATGTCTCAACTATATTATCCTCTTGTTCCATCCATGCCATCCACTTTTTAATATTTTAACCCATTTTTTAGTTCCTCTCTATCACTTTTCAGTTTCTCTGTCATACTTTTTTACTTACTCCTTGATTGCTCCTTGTACCATTTGGTATCCATATCTCATTCAATTGGTACTAAAAATGATAGTACTTAAGTACTCCCTCTGTTTTTTTTTCTTCCTACTTTAACTGTGCACGTTTGCCAATTCACTTCTTTGACCTTAATTATATTCTCTTACATATTAGTAAAATTTATAACGATTGAATATTAATGAAGTACTCATTAAGACGAATCAAACAAGACCCCACATGACTATATTTTTTTAATATATATTGAAAAGAATTTAGAACATCCCCTCTAATTGTAAATAGTGTCAAGATTTCAAGTAGCAAGAATAAGAAAAAAAAGAGGAGTACCAATTTGTACTAATAATTGTAATCGAGTTTTCTCTTGTTATTTTTCCTAGGACAAATCTCTATTATATAAGGGAAGGGGGGAACTATACGGTGTCCCCCTAGAAAATTACTTTACTACCGTCATTAATAAATTAACTACTTTGTAAAAAAAAAGAGAAAAACAAAAAAATCAAACTCAAATATAGAATGAAAAGTTTAACAAAAATGTTGAACACAATTATATAATAACTTAGTCACCATAAATGAAACCAATTGTCTACAAGTATTAATGCATTCATGCCGACAAAGTAAATATGAAAATTATATTAGTTAAATATTTTATCAATTAATACACAATCAAGTATTCCGTATTACAATAAAACTAAGAAGTAGTATACTTCATTCAAAAATCAACTATGTTATTCTCGTATGAACACTAGACCAACTACAAGAGGGGGAGTGAATTGTAGTTGAGGGGACATTTTCGAATTTAAATCGCGGAATATAAATAACTTAGAATGAAAGAGAAAATGCACACGAGATTTTTACAAGGAAAACTTCCTAAGCCCAATAGGAAGAAAAACCTTGACCCCAAGGGATTTCAACTCAATACTTCTCTTAATATAATATGCCAAAAAGACTCTCTATACAACCTATTACTGGACCCTTCTCTGTTCCTCTAGGAACTTGTTCCCAGTCACTCAGTTCCCCCTGCACTGATGACACTCACTTGACTTCACTAGAAGTCTTCTTTTTTTCTCTCGTTCTTTCTCTCTCTTGATTACAAGGATACTCTGAATTTTCAACTCACCCAAAACACTAAGAATATTACAATGATATGTATTGTAGGAGAAGAAGAAAATACAAAAAAAAAATTCTAAGTAAAATATTAACTTTTGAACGCTTGAAAGTTGTATATTTTTCCAACAACTATTTTCTCTAAAATAGCTGCAGTAAATTCTTGTTCTTTACTCCACGTTCTCCATGTTGTATGATTGCTGAGTTCTAGAGATCATGGCCCATAAATCGCAGCACTAACTCCACGTTTTTTGCAATGGTAATCAACTGCTTCCATTAGTTGTTTGAGCGCATATATCCAGCAGGAAGTTAGAGAAAATCTTGCCCCTCCTCCTTCGTAGGCACATATTGTTTAACCTGATTTTACTCATCAACACAACAACCATAAAATATCTAATAACTTAAGAATCTTTTATTCAAAGATTCTAAGTTAATAGATTTATTAAATATACCATATAATAAAATTCAAAGTGCATAAATAATAATATCTTGACTAGATTAAAATAATTAATCTTTCTCCACAAGATATATAAAAATTAACATGACAATATTTTTGGGATTTTAAATTTTTCAAAATAAAAACTATACAATAACCTAAGTATTTGGCATCATCAAAACATGAAATACAACAATATTCCCCCTTTTTTATGATGGCAAATATATGGCAAATAAAAATGCTAAATCGACAAATATAAACAGAAAAATGAAATACACGAAAGCAAAAGAATCAAAAGCTAAGATGTTTAAAAATAAAAACTAAGAAACACTAAAAAAGAAAACAAAGACTAAAAGACTATGAACAGACTAAAAGACTAAGAACTAAGATAATATCAGTTTTGAAACAAGGAAAGAAAAGTCGAAAATCATCACTACAAAACTAAGGAGACTATAATCTTTTTATGTGCCACTTGACTTCCCCGTTTTGTCATCATCAAAAACATCTAAGAAACCAGCAGTACTCTAAGAGTGTATCAAAGACAATAATATCAATGCAAAGTAGCTCAAACATTTCATCTAATAATTCTAGCCATCCAGACATGTTAATGAGCATTCTTAGACAAAACAGATGCAAACAAGCAAGATATGAGCAATAGCAGAGTTCAAGAATGAAGAAGGAGAAGAAAAGCATGTAGAATAAGAATAGGAAAGAGAAAGAAAAAGAAAGAAAAAAAATGAACCAAAATAAACTGATGTGATTAACACATCCAAAAACCAACAGTATCAACGATGCACTAATGTTTAGTTACAAAAACTAAAAGTTATATTAATTTAACAAATTGAGGGAAAAGTAAAAGGGAGGAAATTCAAGGCATGGAACGAATGGTGAAAGAGGCAACAACTGAGTCAATATTCTCACGAATGGTTGCTTCACCTTTCTTCACAGCAGCAAGGATCTACTCCTGTTGAACATCCAACTGTGCAACCCTGACTTCCATCCCCTGGATCCTGGAGTGGAGAAGAGACAGGGAGTCTTGAAGTTCCTTGAGCAGACCATGAAGACCGGTAGTAGAGAGCAAGGAAAAGTCCACAACTCTAGAGGCAGACCCTGAAGGAATTGGATCCGCTTTCAGATCAATCATTACAGCATCATCATCATCCTTGTTCCTTGGGAACCTAGAGTCTGCTAACCGCTGACTCTTCCTAACTGATTTGGCACCCCCAACACTCACTTCTTCAACAGTTTTCCTCTTAACCCCAGCTTCACTCTTAACCTTAAGCTCTGCAACATCAAATGCCACTTTGCCACCCACCACCCTTAAACTAAGCCTAGCAAGTGTATCCTTGGTCAAATAGTTTTCACGTTCAAGGTCAAAGGATGGACTGGCAGGAAGTTTGACATTACACTATTGGAAAATGGTAGTAATAAGGTTACCATAGCCAATTCGGTTGTTATGAGTAATGCAATGGGTCAGATGAGTTATCATCAAGGAAGGGAAGTTAATTTTGATGTTGTTGGTAAGGTAGTACATAAGGGACAAGTCCATAAGATTGACTTGGGTTCTTTTTGAGGTACGGGGCAGAATGAAGCGCCAAACAAGATAGAAAAGAAATTTGTGAAAAGGGGAGAGGTCCTTTTGGTCAAGTGAAAGATCAGTAGATTTTCCTCCAAAAAACAACAAAACTTCATCATTAGAAATGCCATTAATGTTTAAATGATATACACTTTGTACCCTTCAGTGGGTACATCAAACCATTCACTTATGTTTATTTCAGTAAATTTAACTAATTTTCCATTAACCACACTCATACACATACCATCAGAATTCTCGAATTTTGAACAAAACTCACCCATTTCAGCCTCAAATAGACCCTCATCAGAACATAGGACTTTCGACCATTTTTGAAATTTAACTAGGTCAAGAAATTCTACCCATTTTACTTTTTTGCACCATGCAAGATCGACACAGAACCCAATCATATATTTTGAAGATTTTGATTTCTTACCCCTTTTTGTAGGTACACAAATGATTTTTTCTTGCTCTGTTTCTTCCTCACTGATTTCTTCTTCTTTCTTGGGAGAGAATTCTTCATGCCCAGATGATTTCTCAAGAGAATCCATGGTTTCTTGATTGGAATTAGAAGACTCATTGTCTCTTTCTTCGTATTCAACCAAAGGAGAAGATTTTTCAGCAGGGAAATTTTTGTGGGGTTTTGTTTCTTCAGAGGTTTTGCGTTTTGGGGCCATTGACGAAGCTTGGAGAAGGGTGAATGAGCATTTTTGAGATGTTGATGGTTTTGGGTGAAAAGTAAAATTTTACCGTGTAAAAGGAGTTGATGTGATGAGGTTTTATGATCGGGTAGATTTATGGGGTTTTGTGAGATAATTTATGACGGCTTTTCACTTTCCACTTAATTCATTGTATTTCAACTTTGGCTTTGAACTTAGACCGAGGTGATGCGTTGCATTGTTTCAGAAATAGATATTTTTGTGGAGAATTAACGAAGAGAAGAAGGAAAGAAAAAATAAAGAAGAAACAAACTAAAGAAGGAATATAAAAGTGGGAGAGAAAATATTTACGAGGGAAAGAAATAAAAAAAAGATAAAGAAAACGAACTCATGCAATTTTCATGTTTACGCTATATTTACACAAGTCTCATCAAGTTTTGCTCAATATCTATGTGTGGACAATAAGGGGAGTATTTTGAAGACTAATGTGAGTCCTTTACATTGACTGTGTAATGTATGAATAAATTCACAAAATTTTGCTGGCCACTTAGAGTAATCTTGTAACTAAGTGTTTCATTAGAAGTAGCATACTCAGTGAATTCTAATCATCCCTACCTCTAAGCGAATTTTCTCAAACTTTTCTTTAGGAAGTGGTTTAGTCAAAATGTCAGCTATTTGATTTTCTGTTGGACAAAGCTCAACTTTAACAAGACCTTTTTCAACATTGTCCTTAAGGAAATGATGCCTAATGTGTATATGCTTGACCCTTGAATGATGTACTGGGTCCTTGGAGATGCAGATTGCACTAGTATTATCACAATAGATAGGAACACACTTAAACTTAATACCAAAATCTCTTACCTGTTGCTTGATCCATATGACCCGGGAACAGCATGCAGCAGCGGCCACATACTCTGCCTCATTGAGCTCCATGAGACCAAGCTTGTTCCTAGGTACTGAACAATACCTTATGTGCTTTTACGATTAACCAAGTCCCCAGCATAATCTGCATCCGAGTAACTTACTAGGTCAAAAACATCACTTCGAGGATAGAACAAACACAAGTCATCGCTTCCTATCAAATACCTAAGAATTCTCTTAACTGCTGTTAAGTGAGATTCTTTGGGATTTGATTGGAATCTTGCACATAAACCAACACTACAAGCAATATCATGTCTACTTGCAGTTAAGTAGACTAAAGGTTCAACCATACATCTATATTGCTTCTCGTTTACACACTTACCATTTGTATCTTCATCTAACCTTGTTCCTGTTCCTATGGGAGTGTGGTTGGTTTTAGATTGTTCCAGTCCATATTTCTTCAGCAGTTCCTTGACATATTTTTGTTGATGGATCATTTTTCCCCTTTTGGTTTGCTTGATTTGCAACCCCAAAATGAAGTTCAATTCTCCCATCATACTCATTTCGAACTCACTACTCATAAGATCAGCAAACTCCTTACAAAGAAGATCATTAGTAGCACCGAATATTATATCATCAATAAAAATCTAGACTACTAATATGTTTGTTCCTTTTGAATGAAGGAACAGGGTTCTATCAACTTTTCCTCTAATGAAATCATGTGAAAGTAAGAATTTTGATAATCTTTCATACCAAGATCTAGGAGCTTGTTTCAACCCATATAGAGTTTTATCAAGCTTATAGACCTGATTTGAAAGATCGGGATTTTCAAATCCAGGAGGTTGTTCCACATAGACGTCTTCTAATAAGAAGCCATTTAAAAATGCACATTTTACGTCCATTTGGTACAACTTAAATCCCATAAATGCAGCAAAGGCAATCAAAATTCTAATTGCTTCTATCCTAGCAATAGGAGCAAAGGTTTCATCGAAATTAATACCTTCTTGTTGATTGTACTCTTTGGCTACAAGTCTGGCCTTGTTCCTTACAACTGTTCCATGCTCATCAAGCTTGTTCCTGAAGACTCATTTAAGTCCAATTACTTTCTGGTTCTTTGGCTTGGGCTCCAGGTGCCAGACCTTGTTCCTCTGGAACTTATTCAGTTCCTCTTGCATAGCATTTATCCAATCTGCCTCTTTTAGTGCTTCCATGTGATCCTTAGGTTCTGTCATAGATATAAAAGCATGAAAAGCATTAAAATTCTTCATTTGGGATCTCGTTTGAGTTCCTTTTTCAATATCACTTATAATTAATTCTAAGGGATGATAATTTTGGTGTTTCCAAGGCTTTGGATCAAATCTCCTGGTTGCTTCTGGTGCTTCTTGAGATGTTTGAATTATTTGATCTTCTTCGGGTTCAGGAGTTCCTTCTTCTTCCAGAGTTCCTCCTGCTACTTGTTCCCCCTGAGGATCAGGCACATGGTTCTCAGGTTCAGGAACATGCTTCTTCTCTTTTCCTGCAAGGGTTAGTTCCTCATCATAATGACTTGACTCTTCAGGTCGAGTCAAACCAATTTCAAAGTTATCATCATAACTCGATTCCTGCAGGGAGTTAGTTTCATCAAAGATAATATGAACACTTTCCTCTACCCCCATTGTTCGCTTATTGTAAACACGATAAGCTTTACTACTTGAAGCATATCCTAGAAATATAACTTTATCACTTCTAGCATCAAACTTTCCTAAATTGTCCTTTCCATTATTGTGTACAAAATATTTACATCCTAAAACACGAAAATAAGAGATATTGGGTTTTCTTTCTCTAAGGAGTTCATAGGGCGTCTTCAATGTAATTGGCCTTAGCATGACTCTATTGATGATGTAGCATCTTTGTGTTTCTTGCTTCCACCAAAAGTTCTTCGGAAGACCGCTTGCAATTATCATAGTCCTAGCCATGTCCTCCAGGTTCCGGATCTTCCTTTCAACTACACCATTCTGTTGTGGTGTTCTTGGAGCTGAGACATTGTGATCTAACCCTTCATTGCTGCAAAATTCATTAAATTTGGAGTTTTCAAACTCCTTATCATGGTCAGATCTTAGATGTTTCAATTTATAACCACTAGTTCGTTGAATCTTTTTAGCAAAGGTTAGAAATTCATCAAAAGTTTCATCTTTGCTATGAATGAAGATAACCCAAGTGTATCTAGAAAAATCATCTACAATGACCAACACATATCTCTTACCTGATCTACTTTGGATTCGTATAGGGCCATGTAAGTCCATATGAATGAGTTCCAATGGACTTTGTGTGCTTACCATTTTCTTGGATTTCAAGGAGGATCTCACTTGCTTGCCTTTTACACATGGATCACAAACACCGTGGTTTGTAGACTTAATTGTTGATAAACCAATTACTAAGTTTTTCCCACTTAGTTTATGCAATAGGGACAAGCTGGCATGACCGCAACGTTTATGCCATAGAAGGGGATCCTCTTTAATCATTTTCAAGCACGTGAGATTGTTCCAAGGAACAAGGTTCAGGTCAACCATATAGGTGTTCCCTTTCCTTGTTCCCTCAAGGATCTTGGTTCCTGCACTTTCATTGCTGACTACACAAGACTCATTAATAAACTTCATAGAATTTCCCTTATCACAAAACTAAGATATACTAAGTAAACTATGCTTTAAACCCTCAACTAAAAATACATTATCTATGGAATGTGACTGAGATTTTCCTATCTTACCAACTGCTACAATGTTACCAGTAAGATTGTCTCCGAAGGTCACAGTTCCTCCATTGTAAACTGAAAGTGAGAGAAATTTTAATCTATCTCATGTCATGTGCTTAGAACAACCGTTGTCGAGGTACCACATGTTGTTCCCCCTCACTTCAGTCTGTACCACAGCAAACTAGTTAGTGGTAGGAACCCAGTCTTGCTTGGGTTCCTTTTTGTTGGACTTGAGTCTTTCTTAACTTTCCAAATTTGTTTGACTAAGTATGTGTTTCTCTCAATACGTTCTTCTCTGGTGGAACAGTTAGACACAATATGACCACTGTCCCCACAGTAAGAACATATTTTGCTACTTGGCAGATCAACATATTTTTTCTTTTTGTTCTTCTTCTTATGATTGAAACCGTGACCATCTCTTCCTTTATTCTAATTTATTTGTATCCAACTTACTGGATTAGGAAGTGTGTTCCTTGAGGGTTCTAGTTTCTTCCTTAATGCCAGATTTTCTTGTAAAACATTTTCATAATCAGTTCTCAAATTTTCAACATCAGTTCTGGTATTAGTTGAAGGAACGGTTCCTTTAGGAACAAATAGTCTCAATTCTGCCACTTCCATGATCAAAAGATAATTCTCGTCTTTGACTTTTTCGAAGGTTTCTTGAAAAGCTCTACTCATGTCAAAAAGTTCAAAGAATCTTTTCTCGGTATCACATTTTAATGTGTTAAGCCAATTTGAATGGTCCTTAGTGACTCTCAAGGCATTTGTTAATTGATCTCTTTTTGCGCAAACTTCCTTGTAGTCATCTAAGGTTTCTGATAGAAGTTTTATTAATTGGCTTTTATTAAGTTCTGTAAGTTTCTCCTCAATAACATTAAAAAATACCTTTGGGTTTGATTATTCCACTTTGTCCTCAACATTCGCCATAAGACATAGATGGGCAGTTTCTTCCTCATTCTGTTCCTGCTCCTCTTCTGAGTCAGACTTTCCCCATGCTGCAACCATGGCTCTCTTCACGTCAGTTCTCGAGAAGGGTTTTTGTTGTTCCTTGCCCTTCTCCTTGAACTTTCCTTTTGCTTTCTCGTTATCCCATTGAGGACACTTGATACGCTCAAGTTATACGGTGTTTATATTATATTTTGGGTGCTTTTCGCTAAGGGTCTTGATCATAATTGTTAACGTTTGCGTTTTATTTAGCTCTTAGCGGAAGTTCGGAATTTTGTATATTAATTATAGTTAAAGTTGTAAGTTCCGAGCTCCTAGAAGCATTAGTGGTTGGAACGACTCAACATCGTTGTACTTGTCAAGCATCGCCGCAAGCCGTAGCCGAGCATAGCACCAAGCCTACCGAGCAGCGTAGCATCCAGCTCTCGTGCGCGCAGCAAGCAATCAACGCTGGTCGCACCACGCGAGCACGCTCGCACCTCGCGACCAATGCCAGCCCAGCGAGGCTCAGCAGCGAAGCTGCCCAAGCACGTACATCGCACCTCGCGAGATTTCTCGCACCTCGTGACCTGCTTGCTCGCACCTCGCGAACTGTACCGCACCTCGCGACCTCCTTGCCCAGCCAAGTTGTGCGGAAGACAGTGTACTCTTCGCACGGTGCGACCAGACTCGCACCTCGCGACCTGCCAGGTCGGTGTAATTGTCGGCTGATTTTTGAGCTTTAGTATAAATACTAAACTTGATTTTTGGACCTAGAGGCAGCACACTCAAGGAGAGAGAATCTCCAACACTCCATTCTTCTCTTCTTATCTTCTCTTTTTAGTTTTTATTTTCTAGTTTAGTTTTTGGAGATTTCAATTATGGAATTGGCTTATGCTATGCCGATTGTAGCTTGAACTGCTCTTGAACAAGATTAACATGAAGCTTCAAGCATTATTGTGAGATCTTTCCTCTCTATTTATTTTCTTTGATTATGGTTTAATTTCTATGATTGTTTTCTATGGTTTTTGCATAATTATGCTAGGAACGTTACTAGTTTGATTGTGTAATTAATCTAATGCTAGATTTAAGAATAGAATCGGATTGTTTTATTCTTTTATCAATTTGTAGCAAACTAGGGAGTAACTTAGATGCTGATCGTCTTTGTTATTTCTTGGGGAAATTGAATCAACTGTTGAATGTTTATCGCGTGTATGACATTAGCAGGTCTATTGGTTCTCTGTGTTTATTGCTGCTATTGGATTGAACTTAGACGCTGATCGGACTAGGTTATCCTTTAGTTAGGGTTTTATAGTCACGCTGATCGTGCTATTCAACTAAGAATAAGGAGAATGCGAGATTAATTCTCGACAATAGATAATCATGGAAATAATTAGAGTTGAGGTTCAATGATCGATAATGAATTGAAGTGGATGTTAATCGGATTCAAGATCTTTCCATAATTGATTTCTCATCTTATTTATTTGCTAGTTAGTTTTAGTTTGTTTATAAATCTACTTGAAACCCCCCTTGTTATTAGGTTTCTCGGCCCTTAGCTTAATCTAGGTTTTGGATCACGCTAAATATAAAGCTCGTCCCTGTTTCCCTGTGGATACGACCCCTACTTCCATTATACTTGCTTAGTGTGCATGAGAGTAGGAGAAATTTTATCTTTGGTTAGGTGTACACGACAAACGCCTATCACCAAATTTTGGCGTCGTTGCCGGGGAAACGGTGTTACTAGTTTGTATTTAGTGTGTTTTTGGATTGTATTTCTTGTGCTCTTTGTTTATGGTTAACATTCGTGCTACTAACAAAGAATTTTTGCAGTACGATCCCGAATTAGAATTGACTCTTTTCAGGTTTAGGAACCTTTAGTGAGAAAATTTTGAGGAATTACCTTTTAACGTTGAAGTGGAGGAAGAGATGCCTCCGAGAATTGAAACTCGTACCTTGAGGGAGCTCACGGCTCCTAACCTTGATCAACAACCATTGTGCATCTCATTTCCGGCTCTTGATGAAGGCACTACTTTTGAATTGAAGTCGGGGTTGATACACTTGCTTCCTTCGTTCCATGGGCTCAATGGAGAAGATCCAAACAAATTTCTTTCGGAGTTTCACGTGGTTTGTACTAGCATGAAACCAAGTGGAGCAAAGGATGAACAAATCAAGTTGAGAGCTTTTCCTTTTGCTTTGAAGGATGGAGCTAAAGATTGGTATTATTATCTTCCTCCTGGTTGTATTTCCACTTGGGTTGAAATGAAGAAGCGATTTCTTGAGAAGTTCTTTCCAGCTTCTAAGTCATCAATATTAAAGAAGGAAATCAGCTTTATTGAGCAGAAACACGATGAGTCTTTCTACGAATATTGGGAGAGGTTCAAGAGACTTTGTGCTAGCTGTCCATATCATGGCTATTCTGATGAAGACCTCATTCTGTACTTTTACAATGGTTCTTCGGCGAAGGATGTGCGAATGGTGATGCCTGCTAGTGGAGGTTCTTTCATAAACAAAACCCCAACTGCAGCTAGAGAACTCATTGAAGAACTAGCTGAAGGCTCGAGACAGTTCAGTAGAAGATCGAATCATCGTAGAGCAAATGTTGAAAGTCCAGGTTCTAGCTCTTCAAAGGCCGAGGGTCAAGTACAAGCTCTCACATCAATGATGCGTGATTACATGGTAAAGAACAATAGAGTTCAACAGGTAAAAGCTTGTAGAAATTGTTCTTTAGATCATTATACTGATGTTTGCCCTCAAATGCAAGAAGAATTTAGGGAAGAGGTCAAAGCTGTAGGTTTTCAAGGCCAACAAGCTTTACAGAGAAATGATCCCTACTCCTATGCTTCCGAACAAGGGTGGAGAGATTATTCTAACTTCAGATTTGGCAATCAACATCAACAACAGCACTATAGCAGGCCACTACCACACCCTTATCCTAGACCCCAAGGCCAAGACTCGAGCTCTAGCATGTCCACTGAAGAAATGTTAAATGTTTTAACTAAAAATGTGACTAACATGCAGGGTAACATGATGCAGTTCCAAGAGGAAACTCGATCGAGCATCAAGAACTTGGAGAGCCAAGTAAGCCAAATTTCAGGAGATGTAACCAAGTTAGAGGCTAGGGATTCGGTGAGGTTGCCATCCCAAACGGAACTCAACCCTAAAATGAACGTGAGTGCTATCACATTGAGGAGTGGAGCGAAAATTGCAAGCAAAGAGAGGTTGGTGGTTCGAGATAAAAAGACAGTGGAAGAGGTGATCGAGCATGATCCGACAATAGATTGTAAATCATTACCACCCTACAAGAGGAGCAAGTCCGAAAATCACCTCCTCCACCATATGAACCAGAGCCACCATTTCCCGAGGCATTGAGAGAAACCCGCAATGCAGAGCGCAACAAAGACATTTACGAAATCTTTCGTAAATGTGAGGTAAACATTCCCCTTTTTGATGCTTTAAATCAAGTACCTAGGTATGCTAAGTTCCTTAAAGAATTGTGTACTTTGAAAAGAAAGCAAAAACAAAAGGGAGTGCAAAAAGTGGAGGCTAGCGAGCATGTCTCTGCTATCTTTCAAAAGAAATTACCTCAAAAGTGCAATGACCCAGGCATGTTTACCATTCCATGTACTATAGGTGACACCATGTTTCCTAAAGCCATGTTAGACTTAGGTGCGTCAATTAATGTGATTCCATATTCATTGTATAAGTCTTTGAAACTTGGCAATTTGCATGAAACTGGTGTGGTGATTCAATTAGCTGATAGATCCAATGTTTATCCTAGGGGTAAATTAGAGGATGTGTTAGTTAAGGTTGGGAAATTGCAATTTCCTGCTGATTTTTATGTTTTGGAGATGGAACCTGATAAGCATGCCGCCCCCATCCTTTTGGGGCGACCTTTCTTGAAAACATCTTGCACTAAAATTGATGTTTGCGCTGGTTCTTGGACCATGAAATTTGAGGGAAAGGTAGAGGCGTTTAAAATTAATGATTCTAAGCCTTTGATTAAGGTTGATAACCCTCTTTGCTCTATTAACATTGTTGACTCTGTTTTGCATGATGTTCATGATATTGAGCAGGTTGATGAGTCGATGAATGTTGATGATGTCTTGGTTGAGGATTGTGCGTCTCCTACTAACATGCAGGTTATGGTGCCGGAGTTGAAAGAGCGGAAAAAGCCTCCTGATTTACAACCTTGTTTTGAAACTGTACCACTAACGATGCATTGCAAGAGTTCTTCTCAATTTGTTTTGCAGGTACTTGAATTGGAGGTTGACATGGAGCCACCATTGTCACACATGGAGCACAAGCCCAATTTTTGAGATTAACGTACTAAGTCGAGCTAACGACTTTAAACAACAGCGCTTCTCGGGAGGCAACCCGAGACCCCTTTTATTTTCTTTCTTTTCCTTTATTTCTCATCAAATTTCCACCACCACAATAAATTTTCATTCACCCACCGCCCACCCACTAAAAAGAACCACAACCAATCTTAATCCGCTTGGAACCAAAATCCACAAAAGAAAACCCGTTGGGAGGAGTTCAATAGCTAAGAGTTGGTACAACTAGAGGGTTGAGATTGTTAATGAATCTTTTCGATCTCTTAAGCTAGGTGCAAATCTCAAAAATTAAAAAAATTAAATTTGTCATTTGTTTGAGTGATTCGAGGGAGAGGGTTGTGAGTTGATTCATGAGATTTGAGTTGGTGTTGGTAAGAAATTTGAGTTTGACGGATTGTTTGTCATGAGTTTTGAGCATTCGATCTTTGATTTACCCAATTTTCGATTTTCTCCCCCCATTTTCAGTTTACTTTTACTTCTAATTGTCATCACATTGAGGACAATGTGTAGTTTAAGTAGGGGGAGGGTATTCTCATTCTCATGTAATATTACTTTCAATTTGAAAAAAAAAATGAAAAAAAAAATAATATTAAAAAAAAAAGTGATGAAATGAATCCCGCTGAGTTGAAAACCCGCAAGGGCGGGCGACTCGGGCAAAATTGGGGGCTCGGATAGGTCGAAAACCCGAAAGGGCGGCCTATGCAAAAAAAGAGCTAGTTGAGCGGGTAAGATGGTGAGATGAAGAAAAAAAATTGAGAAGCTAGGATGAAAACCCGAAAGGGCTCCTAGGCAAAATGAGAGATTAAGAGAGAATTATATACTTTGAAAACTCATTTGCCGGAGATGGTGTCATAAGGTGGAAAGCGTTTTCGGGTAAGGTTGGTGAATTCATCCTTGATTTTGTGAAGATTTGTTTTGGCTTTCACATTCTTTTGGTTGATTGTTTGTTTTTGGGAGTAAGCATGGAATTTATACCTTTTTGTCTTTGTTCCATGGCTTGCTATTCTAAGTTAGTAGTAGTAGTAGTAGTTTTAGATCATCTTTTGGAGGTTTGGGAGAGCTGATAGTTTAGTGTGTCATGAGCTGACATTTTGATTTTTGTTGGCGTTGCTGGTTATTATTGTTGTTACGTCTTTATATATTTCAGGTGAGCTTGAATCTAAGTGTGGGGGAATCATCGTCCCTTACGTTTAGGTTTTGAGCGGATGTTGTTAAGATGTGATGATGACGATGTAGTTGATGGAGAGTGTTGGTTGGTGTCGATAGCTTGGGTGATGATTTAATTGGTATTTCTCAATTTTGAGTTTACTCAAGGTCGAGTAAAGTTCAAGTGTGGGGGTATTTGATACGCTCAAGTTATACGGTGTTTATATTATATTTTGGGTGCTTTTTGCGAAGGGTCTTGATCATAATTGTTAACGTTTGCGTTTTATTTAGCTCTTAGCGGAAGTTCGGAATTTTGTATATTAATTATAGTTAAAGTTGTAAGTTCCGAGCTCCTAGAAGCATTAGTGGTTGGAACGACTCAACATCGTTGTACTTGTCAAGCATCGCCGCAAGCCGTAGTCGAGCATAGCACCAAGCCTACCGAGCAGCGTAGCATCCAGCTCTCGCGCGCGCGCAGCAAGCAATCAACGCTGGTCGCACCACGCGAGCACGCTGGCACCTCGCGACCCATGCCAGCCCAGCGAGGCTCAGCAGCGAAGCTGCCCAAGCACGTACATCGCACCTCGCGAGATTTCTCGCACCTCGTGACCTGCTTGCTCGCACCTCGCGACCTGTACCGCACCTCGCGACCTCCTTGCCCAGCCAAGTTGTGCGGAAGACAGTGTACTCTTCGCACGGTGCGACCAGACTCGCACCTCGCGACCTGCCAGGTGGGTGTAATTGTCGGCTGATTTTTGAGCTTTAGTATAAATACTAAACTTGATTTTTGGACCTAGAGGCAGCACACTTAAGGAGAGAGAATCTCCAACACTCCATTCTTCTCTTCTTATCTTCTCTTTTTAGTTTTTATTTTCTAGTTTAGTTTTTGGAGATTTCAATTATGGAATTGGCTTATGCTATGCCGATTGTAGCTTGAACTGTTCTTGAACAAGATTAACATGAAGCTTCAAGCATTATTGTGAGATCTTTCCTCTCTATTTATTTTCTTTGATTATGGTTTAATTTCTATGATTGTTTTCTATGGTTTTTGCATAATTATGCTAGGAACGTTACTAAATTGATTGTGTAATTAATCTAATGCTAGATTTAAGAATAAAATCGGATTGTTTTATTCTTTTATCAATTTGTAGCAAACTAGGGAGTAACTTAGATGCTGATCGTCTTGGTTATTTCTTGGGGAAATTGAATCAACTGTTGAATGTTTATCGCGTGTATGACATTAGCAGGTCTATTGGTTCTCTGTGTTTATTGCTGCTATTGGATTGAACTTAGACGCTGATCGGACTAGGTTATCCTTTAGTTAGGGTTTTATAGTCACGCTGATCGTGTTATTCAACTAAGAATAAGGAGAATGCGAGATTAATTCTCGACAATAGATAATCATGGAAATAATTAGAGTTGAGGTTCAATGATCGATAATGAATTGAAGTGGATGTTAATCGGATTCAAGATCTTTCCATAATTGATTTCTCATCTTATTTATTTGCTAGTTAGTTTTAGTTTGTTTATAAATCTACTTGAAACCCCCCTTGTTATTAGGTTTCTCGGCCCTTAGCTTAATCTAGGATTTGGATCACGCTAAATATAAAGCTCGTCCCTGTTTCCCTGTGGATACGACCCCTACTTCCATTATACTTGCTTAGTGTGCATGAGAGTAGGAGAAATTTTATCTTTGGTTAGGTATACACGACAAACGCCTATCACCAACACTCCACGTTTATGACAACTCAACTTTGTTGGTTTCTTTGTGACCTTTCCTTTGTAATTCTTGTTGAAGAATTTCTTGAACCTTCTTACGATCATAGTTGCTTCTTCATCATCAATTTCTGAATCTTCTTGTTCCTCTGACTTGAGAGCCTAAGCCTTAGGTCTCGCTGTTTCAGTCTCATGAGTTCCTAGATGCAACTCATGAGTCATTAAGGAACCAGCAAGTTGTTCAACGTTGAAAGTTGTGAAGTCCTTTGTTTCCAACAATGCTGTAACCTTGACCATCCATTTGTCATCCTATGGAAGACTCCTTATAACCTTACGAACCTGTTCCTCTGGAGAGATAATTTTTTCAAGAGATTCATGCTCTTTAATTATGTTCGAGAAGCGAGTGAGCATGTCTTGAACAGGCTCTTTTTGTTTCATTTGAAACAATTCATATTTATGCATGAGCATATCAATCTTAGATCGTTTCACCTCGCTTGTTCCTTCATGAGTAACTTGAAGAAGTTCCCACATTTGCTTAGCAGTCTTGCATCCCATGACTCTGTTGTGCTCATGGGGACCAAGACCACAGTGGAGAAGCTTCTTGGCCATGTTGTTCATTTCCATTTTGTCAAAGTCGTCTTTGTTAAACTCTTCAAGGGGTTTAGGAATCGGCTCACCCTTTTCGTTCTTCTTTGTAACTTCAATGTCACCAAGTTCGATAACTCTCCAAACTTGGTAATTTTCAGCTTTTATAAAAATCTCCATAGGATTCTTCCAGTATGGATAATGCTTGCCATTGAACATAGGTGGGCGTTAGATTGAGTACACTTCATCAAGTTTTTCTCCCGTAGTGTTCATTGTGCCAGGTACAATCTCCTTATTGTTTGCTGATTCTGGAGGTACTAGGCTCTGATACCAATTGTTATTCTAGTATGAACACTAGACCAACTACAAGAGGGGGGTGAATTGTAGTTGAGGGGAAATTTTCAAATTTAAATCGCGGAATATGAATAACTTTGAATGAAAGACAAAATGCACACGAGATTTTTACAAGGAAAACTTCCTAGGCCCAATAGGAAGAAAAACCTTGACCCCAAGGGATTTTGACTCAATATTTCTTTATATATGGCCAAAAGACTCTCTTTACAACCTATTACTAGCCCCTTCTTTGTTCCTCTAGGAACTTGTCCCCATTCACTCAGTTCCCCTGAACTGATGACACTCACTTGACTTCACTAGAAGTCTTCTTTTTTTCTCTCTTTCTTTCTCTCTCTTGATTACAAGGACACTCTGAATTTTCAACTCACCCAAAACACTAATAATATTACAATGATATGTATTATAGGAGAAGAAGAAAATACAAAAAAACATTCTAGTAAAAGATTAACTTTTGAACGCTTGGAAGTTGTATATTTTTCGAACAACTATTTTCTCTTAACACTACAAGAAAATAGGTTTTGGGCGACGGATTTGAAACTCAAGGGCGACAAAACTGAATTTCGTGGCCCATAATTGAAAGCAAGGGCAACGAGTTGAATTTGTCGCCCGTAGTGTAAATTATGGGCGACTAAATTTGTTGTTGTTGCCCCAAATTCATATTTGGGCGACGAGATAATTTTGGGTTGCCCATAACCTTAGTTAGGCGACAAAACCATATATTTTCGTTGCCCTTGTTTAATAAATGGGCCAGTTCAAATCATGTGTCGTTGCCCAAACCCAAAAGAAAATGGCGGAAAAAACCCCGCTCTATAGTTTTTTTTATTTTAATTTCTTCGTAGATTTATGGGTAGTGCTAAATAGTTTTTTTACATTTACTTTGAATTGTAAGATATTCAAGTTACGTCGGATATCGAATTTGAAGGTTATTTTGTTGTCCTCCAATGTCTACAATTTGCTACTCCATGAATACTTCTTTTATTATGTCATACTTTTGTTTTTAACATGTTTATCTAATATATATGAACAGGGAAAATATTATAGATTACACAATAACAATAAACTCGTAGTCCATATCAATTTGGGCAACAAAATAGGTATTGCACATTGTCATTTCAATTTAGCTCGAGATTTAAAATTATGTACAATAATTCGTAGCGTAAAGTATTTTGGGCGACGAAACTGGTGTTGCCCAAGGCATCATACATTTAAGATTACAAGAGATAATGGGCGACGAAACTTAAGGTGTTGTTGCCAAAAGTCAGTCAAGTATAGGCGACGATTTAAGAAACTCGTTGCCCAATAGTCCCATATAATGTGCAACGAATATGAGTCTCGTAGCACAAAGAGCATCATGGGCAACGAATGTAACTCGACGCCCCAGATCTTGTTTGTGCAACGATTGCAATTTTCGACGCCCAAAATATAAAGGGCGTCGAACCTTAAGCGACGAAATTGGCGTGTGAAAATTTCGTCGCCCAAACATTTGTGCAACGAAATTGTCCCATTGGGCAACGAAAATATTTGTTGCCCAAAACCTATTTTCTTGTAGTGTAAATAGCTGTAGTAAATTCTTGTTCTTTACTCCACGTTCTCCATGTTGTATGATTGCTGAGTTCTAGAGATCATGGCCCATAAATCGCTGCACTAACTCCACGTTTTTTGCAACGGTAATCAACTGCTTCCATTAGCTGTTTGAGCGCATATATCCAGCAGGAAGTTAGAGAAAATCTCGCCCCTCCTCCTTCTTCGTAGGCACGTATTGTTTAACCTGATTTTACTCATCAACACAACAACCATAAAATATCTAATAACTTAAGAATCTTTTATTCAAATATTCTAAGTCAATAGATTTATTAAACATGAGTCCGTTTTTGGAGAGACGGTCTCACGTTAGTGTTAACGTGAGACCGCTGATGTCATGCTGACATCACGCACGTGCATTAAACTAGCAGTAGAATTAGTTAAGCGCTTGCACCTATTAGTTATGCTAGCCTTAAAATGCTTCTGGGTGAATTAGTTAAGCGCTGAAGTATATTAGTTAAACGCTGAAGTATATTAGTTAAGCGCTGAAGTATATTAGTTATATCATAAAAATCAGATTATAATGCATTTTATTGGCCATAATTTCAGTATCACGCATAAATAATTCTCTCTTTCTTAAATAACTAACTCACTAATTCTCTCTTTCTTGAATAACTATCGCATTTTTGCATTAGTTATGCCAACCTCAAATAACCAATGCAAAAATAATGTTTACTAATACATACAATAAATAAAACTAATGACCTTAAAATCATAACTATTGACCGCCCATACTATCAACCCTCAAAAGTATAATTATTAACCAAATATCAAAACTATAACCATAAAACCATGCATCATTGTTACTCATGAAATTAATAAATAATTATTCATATGCTATAATTATAATCTTTCAGTTATTTTCTAGACTAAAACTATTAGCCATAAAACCGAAACTAAAAAACAAAAAGTCATAACTAATGTAAAAAACAATAATAACTAAATACCCAAATACCATAACTATTTATCAAAAAACAATAATTAATAGCCAGAATCACAACTATCAACCATAAAACCATAATTATTAACCACAATTAATAACTAATAACCTAAAATTCATAACTATATAGCCCAATTTCATAACTATTAAGCAAAAGCTAACTATGAATCAGAAAACCATAACTAAGAGCCAAAAATATGTAACTAATTATTAAAATTCCTTAACTAATTATCAAAATTCTAGCTTTTACCCACAAACTCAACATTCTCTATATCTAATTCTTAATCTAATTCAACAAACAAAAATTATTTGAACGAGACTATTAAGAATTTCAAAAGACAATATACCTGTCCATCCTAGCAGCCCACAAATCGCTCGAAAGCAGCTTCTCCTTCAAAGTCCTAACCCTCTTCTTCCCCTTTGGTGGCTTTGGAAGTTCAACCTCCCTCCCCAATTTCTTAGCCTCACAAAACCCACAAATCCAATCAGCTTCAGGAACCTCCTTCAATGGAGGCTTTAAACACTTCAAATGAAACCCACCAAGGCATTCGTCGCACTCGATTATCACCGCCCTTCCACCTCGAAAACACACTTTACATTCCTCCACCTCAGGATCATCCTCATCCGAGCTCGCATTATCTCTCCTCTCCACATAAACATCATCCCCCACTGCAAATTCACCGCCATCATACATTGCTTTCTTATAATAAACCCTCTTTTTCGGCATATTTCGAAACAAAAAATCAGAAAAAGTAAGTGAATCGAGTTCACACCTAGACGAATTCCAGGATTAAGAGATCCTCTATCCACCATGAAAACTGAACAGAGAAGAGGGGGAGAGAAAGTGAAGCTTCGATCTGACGCCACGAGTGCGATTGAAGTGAAGCACAAAGAAGATGAAGAAGAAGAGTGTTGGTAGGTTGAGGAGAGAGAAAGTCGAAGGGTTTATCACCTCGGCGTCGCCGCGTCGCGCCTCCATCTCTTTCCCCTAGCAGCAACTAACTGTTAAATTTGGGCGGTCTCCATTAGTGTTAACGTGAGACCGTCTTTTATAAGACTTTGCGATTAAACATACCATATAATAAAATTCAAAGTGCATAAATAATAATATCTTGACTAGATTAAAATAATTAATCTTTCTCCACAAGATATATAAAAATTAACATAATATTTTTGGGATTTTATATTTTTCAAAATAAAAACTATACAATAACCTAAGTATTTGGCATCATCAATGTTGTAGCATAAAATCTACGGTTCCGCTTACGGCACTTGGGCTCATCTGAGCCGTACATGTGTCCCCCTGATGAATAGAGGAAGAAGATCTACCCTTTGGGCTAGGCTCAGTTTGGTTAAAAGGTTACTTTTCTGGCCCATAAGGAAGTCAGAGGCCAGCCCTGTGATGTGGCTGCATGAGAGTGGTTGATAAACTCTCCCAAATCATGGCCTGCCACGTGTCATGATCTGATTCTTCAGCCAATCAGAAGCCACTTTCTAGGTCAAATTTTAAGGTTAGCTGTCATCTTGCTATCACTATAAATACCCCTGAAATCAGGAGAAAGATAATTCAATGCAAACAGTGTAAAGTTACTCTGTAAAACTACTCTCTCACTTTCTCTCTCTATCTCTATTTTTCTCTTACAACTCCTGATACCTGACTTAAGCTTCGGAGGGGGAACCACCACCCAAACCTCCAGGGTGGGTCCCTTTTTTGCAGGTTCGGAAGTAAAGCTCAGGCTTGGACTGGATTGATTCAGACATTGTTGCACAAGTCTCCAAAGAAGAACATCTAAGGGATACTAGTTTACTTGCTCGACAAGAAAGCACCATCTACAGCTTACTTGTTGGACAAGCGGACAAAACATTTGGCGCCGTCTGTGGGGAGACGCAACGATGACTGATTGTCAATCGTCCAACATTGCTAGGAATCGAAGCCTTCAAAGTTAATGTCGAAGATACGGTGGAGCATGAAAGACCACCTCGAGGAAGAGATAGACCCCCGTCCATCGTCCAAGATTCTTGGACCAAGCCAAAGAACCGGTCATTCAAGAGAATCTTGAACGTCCAAGGATCGCTCGCCCACCTGGAGAATGTTCTGAATGATTTTCAGACTAGGATGGCAGCGGTCGTCCAGGAACAGATCAAGAGCAATATGTTGTTTTTCCGGCTTAACCCTGAGCCAGCTGCTAACAATCCACCTCCTCCTAGGGGACATTCCCCAGAGGATCGTCCAGGCCCTAGCCGACATGTTCGTCAGGAACCATCTAGGAGAACGGCAAGAGGAAAGCAACAAGAGGATAAGGATCAGCGAAGAAAGATGGACTGGAACCTGGTGGTAAGGACCTAGGACCATGTTCGTCCAAGTGGGCACCGAATGGAAACAGATGCTAGGGAATATCTAGAAGCAAAGAGAGCCGCCGCAATACAACGATCGCCCACGGGTTCTACATCATACCTGAGAGACCCTCCATTGAGGTTGACGTCCAGAGGGGAGGGACGAAGTTTAAGTCACTCTTGTTCATCCACGGCAGGAGAAGACGGTGGCTCAGCCCATGGTCTATAGGCGTCCATTGCCTGCAAATACGTCGTCGGATCCAGTGTTAAAGGAATATCGTAAGGAGTACATACCCATTAAGGGACAGATGGGAGCCCTCCAGATTAACTGGCCCACTCCATTCTCGGCCAGGATAATGGAGGCGCCCCCCTTCCCAAAGGTTAAACTCCCTACTATAGAACCTTTTGATGGAACAACCGATCCCGATGATCACTTATCTGCTTACAAGCATCAGATGTACGTCCAAGGAGTAGATGATGCTACCTGGTGTAAGAACTTTCCAGCAACTCTGAAGGGAGTAGCTCAGAAGTGGTTTAACAATCTTCCACCCAATTCAGTCAATAATTTCACAGAACTCAGTTTCTTATTCACTAGTCACTTTGTTGCCAACAAGCAAGAGCAAAAAACAAGCATGCACCTAGGCAAGGTCGTCCAAGGTCCTAAGGAGGCTCTTAGAAGTTCCGTTAAGAGATTCAATCTGGAAGCTCTTCAGATTCAAGATCTTAATGCTGGAGTGGCCTTCGACGCCTTCATCAGGGGACTAAGGCCAGGAAGCTTTAAGTTTGATCTTGTTAAAAAGAAAATCTCCACTCTTGCCGAAGCTTTAAGGGAAGCAGAAGCGTTTATTCACGCTACCGAAGTGTGTGCTGAGGCAAAGCATCCCGAGTCTAAGAAGCCTAAAGAGGTTGCTCAGCCAAAGAAGAGCAACCCCAAGAAGGCCGAGACTTGGGCAGTAACCTCGACCACCACTTCGTCCAGAAGGAACAAGAGAAAAGAGGCTAAGCCATCCTCATCTAATCCTATTGAATTTAACAAAGATCAATACTCCATTCTCATGGAGATTAAGGATCAGTATGAGATGAAGGCCCCAGCTGAGATGAAAACCCCTTATAGAAACAGGGATAAGAGCAAGTATTGCCACTTCCACAAGGATTGCGGTCACGAAACTAATGAATGCAAGCACCTTAAAAAGGCTTTGGAGGAATTAGCCCGAAAGGGAAAAATGAACTCCTATATGCCCCAAGGGGGAAGGAAGTTTCAGAGGAAGGACGACTGGCATGCTAAGAAGAAAGAGAGTGCCAGCACAGACGAAGACGTTGTTCTGGTATTTTCAGGAGGATTTGCAGCAGGAGGACCAACAAATAGGGGTCACAAAAACTACCTTAGGGAACTCGGCCAAGTCTTGCTAGCTGATCAGACGAAGGCCGAGCCTTTCCCGAAAGTGGTAGTTAGTGAGCAGGATCGGGGCAGGTTGAGGACTCCCCATGATGATCCTTTGGTTGTGGAAATGAAAATAGCAAACTTGAAAGTGAGAAGAATTCTTATCGATACCGGAAGCTCGACGGATATCATTAGTGCTGACTGCTTGTCCAGACTAAAGTTTGATGAGAAGAACTTAGTTCCCGTTCACCATCCCATCATAGGGTTTGGGGGAGGAGTCATCCATCCAATGGGAACTGTTACTTTACCCGTCCGAGTGGGAGAGAAGGATGCCTCTAGAACTCTGTTTATCAAGTTCTTGGTGGTCCGAGATTTGACAACTTACAATGTCATACTTGGACGACCAACTCTGAATCATGTTAAAGCTGTAATAGTAACTCACTTGATGCTGATGAAGTATGAGTGTGATGATGGCAAGATTGGCTCCTTGTATGGAGACCAGCAGGCGGCTAGGGAATGTTACCTAACTACTCTGAAACCATCATCATGGAAGGCAGACAAGCAAGACCAGACGAAGGTCGCTGGCGAAAGGAAAACGTCCGAGATTGTGAAGGACCCTGTCTGATAGACCAGGAAGTGCGAAGCGGAACTTTTCGTCTCCAAGACATGGAAGGACGACCAATACAGCGCACCTGGAACTCAGACACATTGGAAAAAGTACAACGTCTGACTCAGTCAATCGGCAAGAAATCTACAGTAGTCTGTAATACCAAACAAGTGCCACGGCACAAAAAAGAGAAAAAGAATTGTATACATGTATCTTGACACTTAGTCAAGCAAAATTCATATAATACAATTCCTACTTTCTCCCTATATTGTTCCTTTATTTTTTACTAAGTTGTTCACTTTGGGGCATCTTTACCACCAGTTGGTCTAGTGGCCTAAAAGTGACATTAACTTAGACAAAATTACAAAGAACAATAAAACGTTCAAAGTAAAGGATAAACAATGGACATCATAACGGGAAATAACCATTTCTCTGACACACATTGCTTCCTCAAAGAGACCGGCCAAGGTGTAATGAACCTAAAAGGTATATCGCACATATGGTTAATCAAATAATGACAGTCTCTAGTAAGAGAAACGTCATGGTCCCTAAAAGGAAGCCGACTTGAAATAAGCAAGCCTTAGTAAAGGAATCTTACTTTCAAATGCAAGGTCAGCTAAGTAGAAAAGGCTCTAGTAAGGGTTCACTACTTCGAGACGAGCGTGGCTTCCTCAAGGAAGTCGGCCAAAACATGGTTCGTCCATAAAAAGCAATATATAAATTGCCTACAAGTATTTAAGCTCGTCCTAAACGAAAGAGTTTATGTTGGCTCGGCCAATGTTGGCCTCTCTCCTTCTTGGTCCAAAGCTCGTCCAGAATACAAGGATGAACTAAGCCCAAGAAGGGGGGATACAACTAAAACCTTCGAACTTTTAGGACTAGTCAAGTTTGAGGGACGAGCCACAATTATACTTAGCTTCTTTGAGAGTCTAAAGATCGTCCAAAGGCAAGGATGAGACTCACCCTTTCCTTAACTAAGCTTGAAGGCCGTCCAAATCATGGACGTTTTCCCTCTTCGAGCTCTCCTCGTCCAGGGAAAGGTACTCGTCCAAAGACTCTAGAAGACTCCCAGACGAGAATGGTCCCAAGAAGGTGGCCGTCCAAATCATGGACGCTTTCCTTCTTCGAGCCATCCTCGTCCAGGGAAAGGTACTCGTCCAAAGACTACAGAAGTCTCCCAGACGAGAATAGTCCCAAGAAGGTGGCCGTCCAAATCATGGACGCTTTCCTTCTTCGAGCCATCCTCGTCCAGGGAAAGAAACTCGTCCAAAGTCTCTAGAAGACTCCCAGACGAGAATGGTCCCAAGAAGGTGTCCGTCCAAATCATGGACGCTTTCCTTCTTCGAGCCATCCTCGTCCAGGGAAAGGTACTCGTCCAAAGTCTCTAGAAGACTCCCAGACGAGAATGGTCCCAAGAAGGTGTCCGTCCAAATCATGGACGCTTTCCTTCTTCGAGCCATCCTCATCCAGGGAAAGGTACTCGTCCGAAGTCTCTAGAAGACTCCCATACGAGAATGGTCCCAAGAAGGTGTCCGTCCAAATCATGGACGCTTTCAAGAAGCTGGCCGTCCAAATCATGGACGTTTTCCTTCTTCGAGCCATCCTCGTCCAGGGAAAGGTACTCGTCCAAAGTCTCTAGAAGACTCCCAGACGAGAATGGTCCCAAGAAGGTGTCCGTCCAAATCATGGACGCTTTCCTTCTTCGAGCCATCCTCGTCCAGGGAAAGGTACTCGTCCAAAGTCTCTAGAAGACTCCCATACGAGAATGGTCCCAAGAAGGTGTCCGTCCAAATCATGGACGCTTTCCTTCTTCGAGCCATCCTCGTCCAGGGAAAGGTACTCGTCCAAAGTCTCTAGAAGACTCCCAGACGAGAATAGTCCCAAGAAGGTGTCCGTCCAAATCATGGACGCTTTCCTTCTTCGAGCCATCCTCGTCCAGGGAAAGGTACTCGTCCAAAGACTCTAGAAGACTCCCAGACGAGAATGGTCCCAAGAAGGTGGCCGTCCAAATCATGGACGCTTTCCTTCTTCGAGCCATCCTCGTCCAGGGAATGGTACTCGTCCAAAGACTACAGAAGTCTCCCAGACGAGAATAGTCCCAAGAAGGTGGCCGTCCAAATCATGGACGCTTTCCTTCTTCGAGCCATCCTCGTCCAGGGAAAGGTACTCGTCCAAAGTCTCTAGAAGACTCCCAGACGAGAATAGTCCCAAGAAGGTGTCCGTCCAAATCATGGACGCTTTCCTTCTTCGAGCCATCCTCGTCCAGGGAAAGGTACTCGTCCAAAGTCTCTAGAAGACTCCCATACGAGAATGGTCCCAAGAAGGTGTCCGTCCAAATCATGGACGCTTTCCTTCTTCGAGCCATCCTCGTCCAGGGAAAGGTGCTCGTCCAAGCAAGGACGTTTTCCTTCTTCAAGTTACCCTTGTCCAAGAAAAGTGGTAACCACTGAGACGAGTCCAAAGGATACTCGTCCAGAGGCATAAGAAGGTGCCCGTCCAAGCATGGATGTTTTCCTTCTTCAAGTTACCGTCGTCCAAGAAAAGTGGTAACCACTTAGACGGGTACAAAGGATACTCGTCCAGAGGCATAAGAAGGTGTCCGTCCAAGTAAGGACGTTCTCCTTCTTCAAGTTACCCTCGTCCAAGAAAAGTGGTAACCACTTAGCAAGTCAAAAGGATACTCGTCCAGAGGCATTAAAAACCCTCAGACGAGAATAATCCAAAGAAGGTGTCCGTCCAAGCAAGGACGTTCTCCTCCTTCAAGTAACCCTCGTCCAAGAAAAGGGGCAACCACTTAGACGAGTCCAAAGGATACTCGTCCAAAGGCATTAAAAACCCTCAGACGAGAATAATCCAAAGAAGGTGTCCGTCCAAGCAAGGACGTTCTCCTTCTTCAAGTTACCCTCGTCCAAGAAAAGGGGCAACCACTTAGACGAGTCCAAAGGATACTCGTCCAGAGGCATTGAAAACCCTCAGACGAGAATAACCCAAATTAAAGAAGGTGTCCGTCCAAGCCAGGACGTTTTCCTTCTTCAAGTTACCCTCGTCCAAGAAAATTGGGCAACGACTTGGACGAGTCTCAAGGTACTCATCCAAAAGCATTCGGCTTCTCAGACGAGAATGGCCCAAAGAAAGTGACCGTCCAGGAATGACGCCTTCCTTCTTCCGGTGATTCTCGTTCAAAGAAAGTGTTTCATTATCTTAGACGAGAATATCCCTAAGGTGGACATCCATACTTGGACGTTTTCCTTCTTCGGGTGATTCTCGCCCAAGGGATATATGCAAAAAAAAAAAAAAAAAAAAATTAATAAATAAATAAAAAAAAATCCTGCTCAGAAATGACCGAAGAAAAGAAGGTAACGGTCGGTTATGACCGGTAAAATCCTGAAAAAGGTGCGTCCTTTCATTCATTTCAACTAAAGCTACCTTGGGTTAAAAAGTCTTAACCGTCAGATGGGCCAACAGTAAAAACCCTTTTAGGGGCAAATGTTGTAGCATAAAATCTACGGTTCCGCTTACGGCACTTGGGCTCATCTGAGCCGTACATCTGTCCCCCCTGATGAATAGAGGAAGAAGATCTACCCTTTGGGCTAGGCTCAGTTTGGTTAAAAGGTTACTTTTCTGGCCCAAAAGGAAGTCAGAGGCCAGCCCTGTGAGGTGGCTGCATGAGAGTGGTTGATAAACTCTCCCAAATCATGGCCTGCCACGTGTCATGATCTGATTCTTCAGCCAATCAGAAGCCACTATTCTAGGTCAGATTTTAAGGTTAGCTGTCATCTTGCTATCACTATAAATACCCCTGAAATCAGGAGAAAGATAATTCAATGCAAACAGTGTAAAGTTACTCTGTAAAACTACTCTCTCACTTTCTCTCTCTATCTCTATTTTTCTCTTACAACTCCTGATACCTGACTTAAGCTTCGGAGGGGGAACCACCACCCAAACCTCCAGGGTGGGTCCCTTTTTTGCAGGTTCGGAAGTAAAGCTCAGGCTTGGACCGGATTGATTCAGACATTGTTGCACAAGTCTCCAAAGAAGAACATCTAAGGGATACTAGTTTACTTGCTCGACAAGAAAGCACCATCTACAGCTTACTTGTTGGACAAGCGGACAAAACAATCAAAACATGGAATACAACAAACTAAAAAAATATAAAATAAGAAATCATATATAAATTCAATAAAATTTCTTTTTTATTCATCGAATTTAACTAAACCAATCAAATTTACAATTAAAAAGAATAATCCTTCATATGTCAAATGTTCAATTTCACTCTTATTTATGCCAAAATAACTTGAGTCTTTGTCTCGAAAAATATCCAAGCACGCATCATGTGCATAAATTACTAGTCTAAAATAATGTGAATATAATCTAAAGACTTGGACAATTGGTAGCGAAGAAAACCTAGCTAACAATAACATAACCTACCAACACACTTCCACCTAACATATCCAAAATCTCAGCGAACTATCAACTCACAACAAGACTATGAGTTGTTAAGATATGAGGAATAATAACATATAACCTTAAATGCATCTAACAAAACTGTGTATATATAACAAAATCTCAGTATTATTTGTAGGTAAATAAATAGGGTTTTTGTTTATCTCTATTATATAAGTGAAGGGGGGAGCAATACTGTCCCTAGGGCTGGCAAAAGTTGACTCAACTCGATAACCCGACCTGAAACTGACCTGAAAATTCCAGGTTTGGGTTGAGATTTTCGACCTGAAATAAAATATGGGTCGACCCAACCCGACCTGAAAATATAATGGGTTAGGTTCGGGTTGACTTTTTGAACCTGAAAATAACCCGAATAACCTGATTTGGAAGTCGGGTTATTTTCAGGTCGAGTCAACCTGAAATTAACCCAGACTTTCCTAACTTATACAACCTATCTTTTGTTATTCTTATTTGTATTGGGCCAAGCCCATTTCTTGGATCAGCTAAATTTCATTTCAAGTCATTAACCCACACTTTCATAACTTAGCGTGTATAGTTGAATTTCATTTCAGGTCATTTTGGGTTGGTTTCGGGTCAACCCAAAATCGATAAGGTCAGGTTTGGGTTATGATTTTCGACCTGAAATTAGAATCAGGTCGGGTTTGGGTTAGGGGTAAGTGACCAGAAATATAAATCAGGTCAACCTGAAATTGACCCAACCCGACCTGATTGCCAGCCCTAACTGTCCCCCTATGAATTTACATATTCAGCCTCCACATCAACCATATTACATTCCAACTAAACCCTCCATCAGTCAACCAAAATACGGTAGAATTAAAAACTTGCCAAAAAAAATTCAATCAAATTAAGCTCAACCCAATCAACTCATATAACAGTCATACTCATAAACTTGCTAAAAAAATCAATCAAAATTCACATCCCAATCAACTAACAAAATTCATAATAAAAAACTTACAAAAAACTAATACCAGAGACAATAACAAAAAGATACACCATACTAATATGGACAAAACTCATATTCAAACTCAAACAAATTTTCCAGAATACAAAAGCAAATACAAACAACTCAAAACAAAAAAAAAATCAATTTTCTTCATTACTTGAAGCTTCACGTCATTCTCAAATTTGCGGATACTTTACTGTTAATCAAGTACGCAGTTTGTTAGTTGAAAATAAGAGTATGTGTAATGATATGTACTATGTTCGTCGCCGCACGCATAGCGTGCATAAAAAGCTAGTAAAGTATTAAAATAAGGGAAAAATAACAAAAACACAAACACTATTTGTTATGTACACAAACTTTTAGATGCATTGAGGTTGAGGTGGTGGAGTAGTGGCATCGCTTCTCACCTTATATCCCTGAGGTCTAAGGATCAAACCTCATGTGACTCATTTGAGGATTTCCCCTTATCCCCTCAAGTGAGTCTCTTTCATCTTATCTTAAAAAACAAAACTGTTAGATGCATTTAACAATTAGACATTTATCATTTCTTGTTAATATAAAAGCTTGATACACATATTTTTCCATTTCCAATTATAAACATTTCACAGAACTCGTCAGCACATATAAAAGTAAGGTTACCCAGTTTCTAACAGTTCAGATTGTAATATAAACATTATTTATAGTTAAATATACACTATTACACTGAAAATTTGTTCCTAACTATAGAAACTATAAATTTCTATATAAGCCATAGGGGATGTGTTTACGAAATACAAAACATAAAACCATCCTCATTTCTCTTTCACCACTCCCAAGTCCCAAAACACACAAAATACACCAAAGTAAAAGATATGGAAGAAGCTTCAAGCAAAGAGTCTACCAAGCTTCATATTGCTATGTTTCCATGGTTTGCATATGGTCATATAAACCCATTTATCCAACTTTCTAACAAGTTCTCCTCCCATAACATCCAAATCTCTTTCTTCTCAATACCTGGAAACATCCGGCGCATCGAATCCGCCCTTAATCTCTCTGCTTCCAATCAACTCATCCCCCTTACTATCCCTCCAATTGTAGGACTATCCCCTAACTTTGACAGCAGCTCAGACTTAACATCTCAAACTGCTGAGCTCCTAAAAGTAGCACTCGACCAAATGCAACCTCAACTTATAACTCTTTTATCTCAACTCAAACCACACATCATTCTCTTTGATTTTGCATACTACTGGCTGCCTGCATTAGCTTCTGAACTCGGCATCAAAACCGTTAACTTCAGTACATTTCCAGCTGCGTCGAATTCGTATCTTACTATCCTTTCAAGAATGACCGATCCCAATAAACCACCCACTCTCGAGGATTTAAAGAAGCCTCCTCAAGGGTACCCTAAAACCTCAATTACCTCCATGAAAACTTTCCAAGCTCGAGATTTCCAGTACCTTTACAAGAGCTTCCATGGAGGACCACCTGCTTTCGAAAGAATAATGAGGCTCATAAAATCATGTGATGCTACAATCTATAAGTCTAGCACTGAAGTAGAAGGTCCATACATAGATTACATAAAATCCCAGATAGAAAAACCTCTGTTTTTAGCTGGCCCTGTTGCTCCTCTACCACCGTCTGGTGAACTAGATGAAAAATGGGAAAGTTGGTTAGGGAAGTTCCCTGAAAAATCAGTCATTTTTTGTAATTTTGGAAGTGAGTCATATTTAAATGATGCTCAGATTGAGCAGCTTACACTTGGGTTAGAGCTCACTGGTATGCCCTTCATTTTAGTTTTGAAATTCGAGAGCGAAAGCATTGATATTGCAAAAGAAAAGTTAGAAGCATCATTGCCAGAAAATTTTAGGGAGATAATCAAAGATAGAGGAGTTGTGCATACAGGATGGGTGCAACAACAACACATTTTAGCACACAAAAGTGTTGGGTGCTTTCTTACTCATTCAGGGATGTCCTCTACAGTAGAAGGTGTTGTGAATGATTGTCTATTAGCATGTTTGCCTCTAAAGGCTGATCAGTTTATGAACGCTAAGGTCTTTTGTGGAGATCTCAAGTTAGGGGTGGAAGTAAGTAGAAGAGATGAAGATGGGTATTTTGGAAAAGAGGATATTTTGGAAGCAATACAGATACTCATGTTGGATACTGAAAAAGAGCCAGGAATTTCAATGAGAGAAAATCTTAACAAATGGAGAAAGTTTTTCCTCGATCAAGAGATTGAAGCTAAATATGTTGCAAATTTAGTTGGGGAACTACAAGCTTTGGCTCGACAAGCTTAGTGAATCTCTCTGATCTGGTCTGGTCTGGTCTCGGACAGTTCACGGGATTAATTTTTCTATTTGGTTTTTCACAAAGATGAAATAGCCTTAGCTTTGTCATCTTTTGTAGTAATAAGTGATGTATGATTAGGAGTATTGCCTCCTATATTCTCATTTAAGCTTGTAGCCTTTGAAACTGCTATATTATGCACGAATCATTTCAGGATCTTCAAACACAGCTCAAGATATTCTACAAATTTTATCAGATGTCTCCGAAGAGACTACAAATTTTATGAACACTCAAGGGTGCCTAGATATAAGTATATTCAAGACCGATTTTAGTTCTTTCTGCTCATATGTACTTTATAAAATGAGCATATATTCTTCAAAATGAGCAAACGAGCAGTTAGTTTACCCTAGATTTGGATGTAAAACAGACATACCGAGACTTTTATATCCTAATTTCCAGCGAACTTTCTTAAACACCTCATACAGGCTTGCTATATTTCACCAACCAAAGGAAACTCTGTAAAAGAAGTTAAAAATTCACCACAACCATTGAAAATGTATAATTTGTGTTTTAAGAAAAATCAAATATTTTTATCTCCTTTTCCATCATAAAAGCACGACGGGTGGGCCATCAGAGCTGTCTCATATGAAGTAATATAGAGGTTTTGTACTAATTAGGCCCTTATAAAAATAATAAGAACACATCTTATAAATAAATAACTAGTGTGTAGCTTGGGCGATGCCTCGAGTTTTTACTTTGAATAATACTTCTAAGTTTTGAGGTCATAATTATTCCAATTAAGTTTGTTATATATTTTAATGTTCCAAGATATATATATTTATGTGGAGTAAGAACACATCTAATAGTTAGTTGAGATGGTAAGATTTTTGCTTTACAACGTATTGGTCGCATGTTCGACTCTTACTATACAAATTTTTGTAGTACGTATTCCTTGTTAAGTATATGACATGGCATGTTTCTAGTGAATGGGGGGTTCCACATGGCAACATATACTTTCTTATGTACACCTTTTTTTTTTTGAAAGGTCTTATGTACACCTTTTAATATATTAGTATAGATACTATAATACTCCATCCATCCTAGAATAAAGAGAACATTTTAGTTGTAGTTTTTGTTTGTCTCGAATTAATTTGAACATTTTCATTTTCAGTTTTAGTACTAGCATTTTTTGCACGCTATGGGTGCGTGTCATATTAACATTTTTTTCTCACCTAGTTATTCATCAGTGTTACTAGAGGTACGGTGTCAAAAACTGGGTCGACCCACGGGTGAACCCGCATGCGACCCAAACCCAACTTGTTCCGAGCCGAGAGTGGTCGGTTGGAAAGCCGACCCATTCCGACCCAGCATCCACCTGTGCCCAGTTGAACCCGTGGAATTGGTAATCCAACCTGAATTGGGCCGACCCAGGGTGGACTCGTGCCCAGTTGCACCCGTGAACAACGACCCAGACCCAACCTGTTTCCGACCCAAACTAACCCGCACCCAATTTCACCCGCCAATGACCCAGTTAAATCCACCCAGTTACCACCCGACCCAGTTACCACCCGACCCAGTTGTCACCCGACTCAGTTACCACCCGACCAAGTTACCACCCGACCCTATACAACCCAAGCTAAAACCATTCTGACCCAACCATAACATGTTATATTTTTCTTTTGTATAATACTATAATTACACTTTTTTCCCCATGAGTCATGACTTATCTTTTATACTTTTAAATTGAGTTTTGACTTTTAATAATCCACAAATTGTAGATTAAAATGCCAAAAAGTTTAGTCTTTGATGATTATATTTTATATGATTTAATTAAGAGGTAGCATTTAAAGAATTAAAGGCATGTAAATTGTAATTGAGTAATCGTAAGTGTTTGAGTCGTTTGCAAGAATTGCAACTTTACACATAGTTTATTAAAAATTACAATATTACGTCATTTGCGGATTTGCAACGGCATGGAGTATACATCAAAATATGGTTTTTATTCTATAAATCAATATATAAATAACAACAATATTAATAAACAAGAATTATTGCTTGCTCTATTCATCATGTCAAGAAAAATATTCGCTACATTTAGTTTTTATCCAAAAATAATTTCTCTCAAAGCATCAATTTCTTCCAACAATGTCTTAAAAATAAAGTTTCTATAATCTAATGCTATCTACTAAAACTAAAATTCTAAACAATCGACCGCCGTTGTCTTGAAGTTTTCAAATGTGGTGGTTCATTCCTTGTGTGTAGGGGAGTGCGGCAGCAACACGTACCGTTCAACCACCTGAATAAGATTTAGTTACTCCTCTTTGGAACTTCAGACATCAAAGAAATCATCAACCACACTAGTCAGAATTTCAATCGTTCATAGATAATTCATGCCAAAGTCTAGGAAATAAGCGGGTAAGGTGGGTGAAAAAAACATACTGGGATCAAGTTCAATGATCATAGCAGCACCATTGAAGTAGCAATTGCCACCTCGATTCTTAAACTTTTGGTAGTAACTGTTGAACACAAAATCAGCAATATTGCTGGCCCACATCATCGTTTGATTCATCTCCTGTAACTTATCACCCCAACCACATAAACAAATGAGCAATGTGAATCTAAACATGGGATAAAAAAAGCTAAATCATCCACCACCATGTATATACTGTTCTTGGCCCATGAAATGCGTGCATCAGCTAGTTCAGGAGAGGAAAGGCTTGCGCCTTGCAGCAGCAGAGAAGTAGCAGTAGCTAAGCTTCTGTCTAGAAAAGGTTAGTTGATCCAATTTACTCTCTGCAAGCCATCTGGTTTTCACGTGGAGCAAACGTTCAGTCAGTTCGAAGTGGAATTAATCATAAAGAAAAGCTAAATTACATTTAAGATTATTCTCAGAAATTTCTCCCTGATCTCTACAGCAGTCAGGATAGTTTATATCAATGATACAAGGAACGAGAGTCGATGCGAAACGTGGTACGGAAACGGGTACGGGAAACGCTACCTTGGGTGAATCGGGAACGTTGGGTCATTTTTTACTGATTTTTTTTTCAATAAATTTAGAAACTAAAATTAAAATGCAATAAGAAAAAAATTCGAAATCTTGATTTTCAATTTATGATAATCTGATTACATCCTAAAAATTTCAGAATAAAGATACAAGATTAAAAGTTTAAACTAAAGACTTAAATTTTTTAAAAAAAAAAAAGTAAAAAAGGGAGGTAAGTAGAGTACAGCTGTAGTACTTGTAAATACTCCTCACTGCAGCTGTATTCCAACGAATGATAGCACTACAGCTGTACTTGTAAATACAGTAAAAAAGAGTATAGTACTGGTCTTCACGTGGTACTGCAGTGCCATTTTCCCTCCTCAGTCCTCACCCCAAATAAATAATTAATAAAGAAAGAAAGTCTATGCTTCAGCCTTCACTGCTGCTTTTATTTTCTCGATAAACATTTTCTCCTCTACCCCCTCTTCTCTACGGTGGCTGGTGGCCGGAGGATTGGCCGGCGAGTGATATTCCGACCAGAAAATTAAACCATTAAACTCGACTCAACATGCTGAGCAAAAGCCCTAATGTCTCCATATAAGACATCACACAATTCATCCCCAATTTCTAGATCTAGGGTTTTCTATACTCAAACCCCATATCTAGGTTTTGAAATTTTGCCCTAATTCTCGACTTAGCCTTCAATCTCTCCGGCCAAAAGGGTTCGCTTGGATGCACGAATTGGTTCGCGACCCCAGGCGATCTGGGTCGCGTTTGTTCCGCGATCGGGGACGAACGACCCAGATCGGAAAACGTGGCTCCGTCCCGCGTCCCTTGTATCACTGGTTTATATCATCATGCTAAGCCATATCCACATGAACAAATAATTCTAAACTACAGCCATCAGAAAGCCTCAACATTAAATATATAAAAAGGAGATACGATAGAAATAACACTACTTCACTGTAAGGTCCCACAGGTGCTAAATTAATTGATTTCAGACTCCCTCATTGACCAAGGCTCCTACGTGATCAGGATAAAGACAGACTAAGAGCTCATAACATGCAAAAATATTTTAAAAGTGTGAGTTCAGAAGTCAGAACTGTGATCAAGTAGTTATATTATTTTATAGTTACAAGTTTTGTTCATTCATCAATCTTTTTTATCATTGTAGAATTTTACTTGGTTAAAAAAATTCAAACAAAAAGAGAGAATAATACTATTAATCAAGAATCACAAATTCAGTGTCCTTAAGAATTAGCAGCAGCTAGTAGGTGGAGGCATTGAAGCTAGCTATGTCTGCTCACTACACAATGCTGTCAACAAGAATCCCAGAACTGTCTGTTTTAAACTATGAAAAGCTGACATTTACAAGTAAAATCAGTAGTTACAAGTTGATTCCACCACCTCAACAACCATAAATGAACTTAAAATCTATAATTCATCTTCTATTCATAAGTGACACCATTTCAGCAACCACAATTCTCACAAACTCCCCTAATTAGCTAATTTCACCACCAAACTAACATTTCCCCTTTTTGTAACCTTTCTCAAAATCTGACCTAATTAGCTCATAATTCACTACAACAAACCTAAAAATTCAGCTATTTAAAGCAACAATTGAACATAGGAGGAACAATAATGCATGGTGACCTAGAGATCGGAAGTTTCGCCGGAGGCATAAGCTTATACCTAGCATTATTCCAGATCTAAATGAATCTAGATCAAGCCATTTAGATAAGTCCTCTTACTGATTCAATATAGCTCCTCTTCACTTCCAAGCTCTCAAAACAGCCATTCACTAATTCTACTATACCAACCTACCATTCAATATTATGACTTATTGCTGCTATAATAAACCAAACGCATCAACCAGGACTCGCTCTCGATTGTAGGACTGATAATTTCTCAACCATTACAAAAATGCAACAGGCACCGACACTATCTCAAATTTAGGAATTCTCTCAAGAAACCAGTCTTTTAGGATTCACATCATCAAACTATCCAGAAAAACGAAAATCTCAAAATCAAACCTTTAAACTGAGAATCAAAACAACCAAATCAAGCACCAGATCTCAAACATCTAGCAACTAAAATGAAGCACATTAAAGAAAAAGCAACTTACGACATTGCCAAGTGCGACAGCATTGAGGAAAGTGGAGTTACGGCGAGACGACGACACAGAAGTATCATCAACATCTTCATCAGCGGGGCGCACGGCAACAAGAGCGAGTTTCTCAGTACGCCAAGAACACAAAGTTAGCAAAAGCAAGCCCTAAAAGCTTAGGGTTCCGACGAGAGTGATTTCCGACGAGGGAGAGTGAGAGACTTTGATTCCCGACGATGGAGAGTGAGAGACTTTGAGAGAGAGAGAGAGAGGAGGCTGAGATTAGGGTTCAAATTTGAGAAGAGGGAAAATGAGGGGGAAATCCGAAAATGAGGGGGTTTTTAGGTTAGGGTTTTCAGGGGATTTAGGATCGTTGGATGAAAACATTGAATGGCTCAGATCAGATTTAAGGTTAGTGAGTAAGAGAGTAGAGAAATGAAGGGATCAGATTTGCTCTTTTCCTAATTAATGATCTCAATTCATGATCCATAACTTTTTTTTCGACCAATGAGCATTGAAAGTGAACAAGCATATGGATTGGAAAATATCAATGGTTCAATTTTGATCTTTCTCAAATCAATGGCCTTAAGTATTCTAAATTTGTAATTCTAGTTTGGATTTGTTTAGTAATCTACTTAACTTCCTAAACTAGTTTTATCGTTAGAAATTAATAAAAATTATAAACTTTAGAAGTTTAATTAGTATTATTAATTTTAAACAAGTTGGGAGATTCATGTAAAGATGATTATGAATGACGTGAAACTATTAAGGCAAAGTTGTAATAGCGTAATTACCGTAATACCGATACGACGATACGTATAGCAACTCAAAGAGACAGTAAATCAAATAGACTGGAGACTCCTATGTAACTATCTTTTAAGATCCACAACTGAAACATCAACAATGAAAGTCGATCAATCTAATGATGCTTCGATTATTGTTAACGTAACGTGGTTTTCCTAATATGGATCGTTTAATAAGATTGCCTCCTATGTTGCTATCTTTTAAGATCAACAACCGAAACATCAACGATCTTGATCCTCCACAATCATACATGAGGAAGGAAATGATTGGTATTTGGTATTAACTATGATCTACTTTGATCCTCCAGTGATATGATTGGTATTAACTATGATCTACTTTCATAGTTTCATCCTCTACTGATATGATTATATATCATCTTGATCACAATTATCATCTTCATATTCGATTAATGTTGATCATTGTTGTTCCATGAACGATGACAGTCGAACAATTTCATAATGACGATGCTTTCATTAATGTCAACCTAATCAGATATTAATGACAACATAATAACTTCATCACTTCATGTCTCCATCTTCGTACGATCATACTTTAGTCTTCAACTCTACATATTATTAACTTATTATATCTAATATTCTAATCTCATATTTTCATTTCGTAATTTCTAATTCCTTAATTCAACTCATCTTTTAACTCTTTTTGTTGCTATATAGGAAGAGAGTGCCTGTCTCCCACCTTTTGTTTGCTGATGATCTCTTACTGTTTGGGCGAGTAGACCCTAACACTGTTTCGGCAATCCAAAAAGTCCTGGACACGTTTTGTATGGTGTCGGGGCAGAAGATAAATGAAACGAAGAGTAAACTTATCTTCTCGCCTAATACCCACGAGGACCAAAAAACCTTTTTCCAAAATACCTTGAAATTTAGCGAGAATGAGGATCTGGGTATGTATTTAGGTCTCCCCATTTCCATAAGAGACCCTCGAGATCCAAAGTGCAGTTTGTTGTGGACAAAGTGAGAGCTAGACTTGCCAAATGGAAAACTTCTTACCTCTCTAAAGCAGGGCACATGTGTTTGGTGACCTCCACGTTGTCATCTATCCCGGCTTATTACATGCAAGCCACCCAGTTACCGGCCCAAACCCATAAGGATCTGGATAAGATCTGTAATAACTTTTTGTGGGGGGAAGAGAATGGGGAAAGGAAACTCCATTTGGTCAGGAGGCAAACAACCTTTTTACATAAGGAGTGGGGAGGGTTAGGAATCCGCGACCAGGGGTTAATGAATCTGGCTTAGATGGCTAAATTAGGATGGAAAATTGCATAGAACCAAACTTCCTTATCTCAGGAGTGTATTATGTCCAAATATGTCCATGAGGATTGGTGGGTGCGGCTTTGTCGTGTGCACCTAACCAAAGATAAATTTCTCCTACTCTCTTTTACAATTAAATGTAGAAGGGAAGTAAAGTTCGTATCCACAGGGAAACAGGGATGAGTTTTATATTTAGCGGGATTTAATATCTAGATGACTCTAAGGACCGAGTAACCAATTCAAGGGGGTTTTCAAGTAGATTATAAACAAACAAAAATTAACTAGCAAATAAAATGAGAAATCAATACGGAAAGATCTTGAATCCGATTAACATCCATTTCAATTTCATTATCGATCATTGAACCTCAACTCTAATTATTTCCATGATTACCTATTGTCGAGAACTAATCTCGTATTCTCCTTATTCTTAGTTGAATAGCACGATCAGCGTGACTATAAAACCTTAACTAAAGGATAACCTAGTCCGATCAGCGTCTAAGTTCAATCCAATAGCAGCAATAAACACAGAGAACCAATAGACCTGCTAATGTCATACACGCGATAAACATTCAACAGTTGATTCAATTTCCCCAAGAAATAACCAAGACAATCTGCATCTAAGTTACTCCCTAGTTTGCTACAAATAGATAAAAGAATAGAACAATCTGATTCTATCCTTAAATCTAGCATTAGATTCATTACACAATCAAACTAGTAACGTTCCTAGCATAATTATGCAAAAATCATAGAACACAATCATAGAAATTAAACCATAATCAAAGAAACTAAATAGAGAGGAAAGATCTCACAATAATGCTTGAGCTTCATGTTAATCTTCTTCAAGAACAGTTCAAGCTACAATCGGCATAGCAAAAGCCAATTCCATAATTGAAATCTCTAAAACTAAACTAGAAAAGAAAACTAAAAAGAGAAGATGATAAGAGAAGAATGGAGTTTTGGAGACTCTCTCTCCTCAAGTGCGCTGTCCTCCTAGGTCTCCTCCCCAAAATATTAGGTTTTAGGAGGCTTTTAAACCCCGCACAAAACGTGGCCCCAAACCGACTTAATCGTCGCGAGTCGCGAGACTGATCGCAAGGTGCGACGAGCTCATTGACTTTCCGCACAAATTGGCTGGGCAAGAGGGTCGCGAGTCGCGATGAATCTCGCGAGGTGCGAAGGCAGGGGGGTCGCGAGTCGCGAGCTCCTTCGCGGGTCGCGAGCTACATGCGTGCTGGTTGTGCGCTGCTGGCGATGATGCTGGGATGTTGCGCTTGGCTTAGCCTCGCTGTTGGGGGCTCTGCTTGGCTGGCGATGCTGCTGGCTGTGCTTGGCTTAGGCTTGCGGCGATGCTTGGTTAGAACTTGTGGCGACGCTTGGCTAGTGCAACGATGTTGTGGAGTTGTTCCAACCACTCATGCTTCTAGGAGCTCGGAACTTACAACTTTAACAATAATTAAAGTACAAAATTCCGAACTTCCGCTAAGAGCTAAGTAAAACACAAATGTTAACAATTACAATCAAACCCCCTAGCAAAATGCACCCAAAACATCATAAAAACATCGTATAACTTGAGCTTATCAAATACCCCCACACTTGAACTTTACTCGACCTCGAGTAAACTCAAAAGTGAGAATTGCCAAACAAATCTTCACCATAGTTATCGACACCAACCTACACTCTTCACCAACTACATCATCATCATCACATCTTAACGAAATCCGCCCAAAACCTAAACGTAAGGAACGATGATTCCCCCACACTTAGATTCAAGCTCACCCAAACCTCAAAAAATGATCTAAAACTACTTCACTAACCTAAACAAGCAAGCCATGGAACAATAACAAAAAGGGATAAATTCCAAGCTTACTCCCAAAACCATCGGCTAACCAATGCAAGTTTAAATCCTTACCGGATAAGGACTTAAATTTCAACAATGACCTCCAATTCACCAAAAAGCAACAAAAGAAAGTGAAAGCTAACTATAAACAAATCTTCACAAAATCAAGGATGAAAAAAAACAAGAAAGCGCCTTCCGCCTTATGACACCAACTCCGGCAAATGAGTTTTCAAAATACATAATTCTCTCTTTAATCTCTCATTTTGCCTAGGAGCCCTTTCGGGTTTTCATCCTAGCTTCTCACATTTTTTTTTTCATCTCACCATCTTACCCGCTCAAATTAAGCCACTTTTTTGCATAGGTTGCCGTTTCGGGTTTTCAACCTACCCGGGCCCCCATTTTTGCCCGAGTCGCCCGCCCTTGCGGGTTTTCAACTCAGCGGGTTTCATTTCATCACTTTTTTTTATATTTTTTTTTCATTTTGAAAGTAATACATACAACATAGATACATGAGAATGAGAATACCCTCCCCCCTACTTAAACTACACATTGTCCTCAATGTGACGACAATTAAAAGAAAAAGTAAACTGAAAATGGGGGGGGGGGAAATCGAAAATCGGGTAAATCGAAGATCGAAGGCTCAAGACTCATGACAAACAATCCGTCAAACTCAAATTTCTTAACAACACCAACTCGAATCTCATAAATCAACTCACAACCCTCTCCCTCGAATCACTCAAACAAATGGCAAATTTAAATTTTTTAAAATTTTGAGATTTGCACCTAGCTTAAGAGATCGAAAAGATACAACAATGTCACCGTTCCAATTTCGCCAACTCCTAGCGATTGAACTCCTCCCAACGGGTTTTCTTTTGTGGATTTCGGCTCAAAGTGGATTAAGATTTGTTGTGGTTCTTTTTAGTGGGTGGGCGGTGGGTGAAAGAAAATTTGTTGTGGTGGTGGAAATTTGATGAGAAATAAAGGAAAAGAAAGAAAATAAGAGGGGTCTCGGGTTGCCTCCCGAGAAGCGCTGTTGTTTAAAGTCGTTAGCTCGACTTAGTACCTTAAACTCAATAATTGGGCTTGTGCTCCATGTGTGACAATGGTGGCTCCATGTTAACCTCCAATTCAAATACCTGCAAAACAGAGTGAGAAGAACTCTTACAGTGCATCGTTAGTGGTACAGTTTCAAAACAAGGTGGTAAATCATGAGGCTTATTCCGCTTTTTCAACTCCGGCACCATAACCTGCACGTTAGTAGGAGACACACAATCCTCAACCAAGACATCATCAACATTCATCGACTCATCAACCTGCTCAATATCAAGAACATCATGCAATAAAGAGTCAACAATGTTAATAGAGCAGAGTGGGTTATCATCCTTAAGTAGAAGCTTAGGATCATTGATATCAAATGCCTCTACCTTCCCCTCAAACTCCAAGGTCAAAGAGCCAGCGCAAACATCAATTTTAGTGCAAGATGTTTTCAAGAGAAGTCGCCCCAAAAGGATTGGGGCGGCATGCTTATCAGGTTCCATCTCAAAAACATAAAAATCAGTAGGAAATTGCAATTTCCCAACCTTAACTAACACATCCTCTAATTTACCCCTAGGATAAACATTGGATCTATCAGCTAATTGAATCACCACACCAGTTTCATGCAAATTGCCAAGTTTCAAAGACTTATACAATGAATATGGAATCACATTAATTGACGCACCTAAGTCTAACATGGCTTTAGGAAACATGGTGTCACCTATAGTACATGGGATGGTAAACATGCCTGGGTCATTGCACTTTTGAGGCAATTTCTTTTGAAAGATAGCAGAGACATGCTCGCTAGCCTTCACTTTTTGCTCTACCTTTTGTTTTTTCTTTCTTTTCGAAGTACACAATTCTGTAAGGAACTTAGCATACCTAGGTACTTGATTTAAAGCATCAAAAATGGGAATGTTTACCTCACATTTACGAAAGATTTCGTAAATGTCTTTGTTGCGCTCTGCATTGCGGGTTTCTCTCAATGCCTCGGGAAATGGTGGCTCTGGTTCATATGGTGGAGGAGGTGATTTTCGGACTTGCTCCTCTTGTTGAGGTGGCAATGATTCACAATCTGTTGTTGGATCATGCTCGATCACCTCTTCCATGATCTCTTTGTCTTGAACCACCAACTTCTCTTTGCTTGCAATTTCCGCTCCACTCCTCAATGTGATAGCACTCACGTTCATTTTAGGGTTGAGTTCTGTTTGGGATGGCAACCTCACCGAATCCCTAGCCTCTAACTTGGTTACAGCTCCTGCAATTTGGTTTACTTGGCTCTCCAAGTTCTTGATGCTCGATCGAGTTTCCTCTTGGAACTGCACCATGTTACCCTGCATGTTAGTCACATTTTTTGTTAAAACATTTAACATTTCTTCAGTGGACATGCTAGAGCTCGAGTCTTGGCCTTGGGCCTAGGATAAGGGTGTGGTGGTGGCCTGTTATAGTGCTGCTGTTGTTGTTGATTGCCAAATCTGAAGTTAGAATGATCTCTCCACCCTTGCTCGGAAGCATAGAAGTAGGGATCATGTCTCTGTAATGCTTGTTGGCCTTGAAAACCTACAGCTTTGACCTCTTCCCTAAATTCTTCTTGCATTTGAGAGTAAACATCAGTATGATGATCTAAAGAACAAATTCTACAAGCTTTTACTTGTTGAACTCTATTGTTCTTTACCATGAACTCACGCATCACTGATGTGAGAGCTTGTACTTGATCCTCGGCCTTTGAAGAGCTAGAACCTGGACTTTCAACATTTGCTCTACGATGATTCGATCTTCTACTGAACTGTCTCGAGCCTTCAGCTAGTTCTTCAATGAGTTCTCTAGCTGCAGTTGGAGTTTTGTTTATGAAAGAACCTCCACTAGCAGCATTCACCATTCGCACATCTTCGTCAGAAGAACCATTGTAAAAGTACAAAATGAGGTCTTCATCAGAATAGCCATGATATGGACAACTAGCACAAAGTCTCTTGAACCTCTCCCAATATTCGTAGAAAGACTCATCGTGTTTCTGCTCAATATTGCTGATTTCCTTCTTTAATGTTGATGACTTAGAAGCTGGAAAGAACTTCTCAAGAAATCGCTTCTTCATTTCAACCCAAGTGGAAATACAACCAGGAGGAAGATAATATTACCAATCTTTAGCTTCATCCTTCAAAGCAAAAGGAAAAGCTCTCAACTCGATTTGTTCATCCTTTGCTCCACTTGGTTTCATGCTAGTACAAACCACGTGAAACTCCGAAAGAAATTTGTTTGGATCTTCTCCATTGAGCCCATGGAACGAAGGAAGCAAGTGTATCAACCCCGACTTCAATTCAAAAGTAGTGCCTTCATCAAGAGCCGGAAATGAGATGCACAATGGTTGTTGATCAAGGTTAGGAGCCGTGAGCTCCCTCAAGGTACGAGTTTCAATTCTCGGAGGCATCTCTTCCTCCACTTCAACGTTAAAAGGTAATTCCTCAAAATTTTCTCACTAAAGGTTCCTCAACCTGAAAAGAGTCAATTCTAATTCGGGATCGTACTGCAAAAATTCATTGTTAGTAGCACGAGTGTTAACCATAAACAAAGAGCACAAGCAATACAATCCAAAAACACACTAAATACAAACAAGTAACACCGTTTCCCCGGCAACGGCGCCAAAATTTGGTGGGTGCGGCTTTGTCGTGTGCACCTAACCAAAGATAAATTTCTCCTACTCTCTTTTACAATTAAATGTAGAAGGGAAGTAAGGTTCGTATCCACAGGGAAACAGGGACGAGTTTTATATTTAGAGGGATTCAATATCTAGATGACTCTAAGGACCGAGTAACCAATTCAGGGAGGTTTTCAAGTAGATTATAAACAAACTAAAATTAACTAGCAAATAAATAAAATGAGAAATCAATACGGAAAGATCTTGAATCCGATTAACATCCACTTCAATTTCATTATCGATCATTGAACCTCAACTCTAATTATTTCCATGATTACCTATTGTCGAGAACTAATCTCGTATTCTCCTTATTCTTAGTTGAATAGCACGATCAGCGTGACTATAAAACCCTAACTAAAGGATAACCTAGTCCGATCAGCGTCTAAGTTCAATCCAATAGCAGCAATAAACACAGAGAACCAATAGACTTGCTAATGTCATACACGCGATAAACATTCAACAGTTGATTCAATTTCCCCAAGAAATAACCAAGACAATCTGGATCTAAGTTACTCCCTAGTTTGCTACAAATAGATAACAGAATAGAACAATCTGATTCTATCCTTAAATCTAGCATTAGATTCATTACACAATCAAACTAGTAACGTTCCTAGCATAATTATGCAAAAATCATAGAACACAATCATAGAAATTAAACCAAAATCAAAGAAACTAAATAGAGAGGAAAGATCTCACAATAATGCTTGAGCTTCATGTTAATCTTCTTCAAGAACAGTTCAAGCTACAATCGGCATAGCAAAAGCCAATTCCATAATTGAAATCTCTAAAACTAAACTAGAAAATGAAAACAAAAAAGAGAAGATAATAAGAGAAGAATGAAGTTTTGGAGACTCTCTCTCCTCAAGTGTGCTGTCCTCCTAGGTCTCTTCCCCAAAATATTAGGTTTTAGGAGGCTTTTAAACCCCGCACAAAACGTGGCCCCAAACCGACTTAATCGTCGCGAGTCGCGAGACTGATCGCGAGGTGCGACAAGCTCACTAACTTTCCGCACAAATTGGCTGGGCAAGAGGGTCACGAGTCGCGACGAATCTCGTGAGGTGCGAAGGCAGGGGGGTCGCGAGTCGCGAGCTCCTTCGCGGGTCGCGAGCTACATGCGTGCTGGCTGTGCGCTGCTGGCAATGATGATGGGATGTTGCGCTTGGCTTAGCCTCGCTGCTGGGGGCTTTGCTTGGATGGCGATGCTGCTGGCTGTGTTTGGCTTAGGCTTGCGGCGGTGCTTGGTTAGAACTTGTGGCGACGCTTGGCTAGTGCAACGATGTTGTGGAGTTGTTCCAACCACTCATGCTTCTAGGAGCTCGGAACTTACAACTTTAACAATAATTAAAGTACAAAATTCCGAACTTCCGCTAAGAGCTAAGTAAAACACAAATGTTAACAATTACAATCAAACTCCCTAGCAAAATGCACCCAAAACATCATTAAAACATCGTATAACTTGAGCTTATCAAGGACCATGTGACCAAGTTTAAATACGGGTCCACGACATTGAAAATTGTTGGGAAGGGTTGGGAGTTACTCTAGAGGAATAGTACTTGGAACCTAGGGAATGGTATGAAAATCCAATTATGGCATGATGACTGGATGGGTATTGGTCCCATACAGAAATGGATCCATGGCCCTCTTTCATAAATGGAAAACCTGAGGACTGTGGGAAGTCTAATTGATGGAGACAAACGGGACTTTAACCGACTATCCATTTCTCTTCCATCTTGTGTTTTACATAGGATCCTTAGCCTACCGGCCCCGCCTCATGGGGCCAGGGATGACATGCTAATCCCGAACTTTGTGAGCTCCCAAGGGTTTTCTCTTGGAGCTGCCTATAAAGCCCAGCTTGACCTGAACCATTTTCAAGGGGATCTTTCTTGGATTTGGAAAGGGTCGCTTAAACCTAAAATCAAGTTCTTCATGTGGCTCCTTTTGGCATGATAAGATTCCTCATAAGTGCCTCCTAAGTATCCGTCAGATTACCCAGGACTCAGTTTGCCCGAGATGCAAGCTGGTTTCCGAAGACTCTAATCACCTAATTAGAGTGTGCCCTAAGGGCTCTAGGGTATGGGAGATCCCACATACTCCCTCATTCCCGAACATTGATTTCAAGGACTGGTTAAAAGCCAATATGCAATGTAATCATGTCTTTAGGGGTCTTGAGTTAGGACGCGTCTTCCCTTATGTGTGCCACGAGATTTGGAAGGATATGAATAATTGTGTGTTCAAAAATGGAGATCCTTCTACGATTCAAATCATAAGTGTTAAAGCTAGTGGGTATGCTAGGCAGCTTAGGGATGCTTTTGTTCTTAAGGAACCTACCCTTCCCCAGGAAGGTCAGGTAATTACTCATCCCCGGGGTTTTAGTATGCTTCATGTGGATGCTTCCTTTATTGGTCCAATGGACATTGTGGGTCTTGGGGGAGTTTTGAGAGACCAGGTGGGGTCTTGGGTGTTAGGGTTTGGTAAAAAGATTTATGCTAATGATGTTTTTGAGGCAGAAATATTGGGGATTATTGAGGCTCTCTACAGGGTAGAAGCCTGCAACATTCCCAAGACTATTATTTATTCAGATTGCAGGTTGGTAGTGGATCTCATTCACCAGGAGAAACTTTCTGACAGGATCTCTAATTTGGTACTCGTGTGCAGTGGACATTGAGATATCCGGCGTCAACATTAGATATTATAGTAGGAATTTCAACCAAGCAGCGGATGTATTAGCTAAAAACTGTAGAACCATGGAGTTTGATTGTACTGTAACTAGGATATTCCCCTATCCCCTAGTTATTGTATGCCTATCTTGGATTCGGATTGTAGACTTTTAAATCTATCTATATAAATGGCTTCTATTTTCACCAAAAAAAACATGGATTCTCAGAATAATCTCTACAAGACTACAACACTTCATAATGCATACTAAACTTCATGATAGTCACAAATCTTTCGAAAAGCGAAATATAATAAGCTTAAACATATCTTAACCATAACTTTTAATTCACTTAGCGTCCGTTTCACATAACAATTTTTTTTCTTTGACGTCAAACATATGTTCCTCCAAAATAATTTCACCAAATTAAAATACATATACATCTATACAGAAACATCATAAAGAGCATATCTCTTTGTAGAAAATCCTTTTGTAAATCCAAATTCTTGGTTGAAAATCATTTCATAAACCATTAACTTGTCGTAAAAGACTTAAGTTTTTTCGAAATAACTATTACGGGTTTCACATGAAATTTCAGAGATTATACTATACTTTCATAGTGTCTCCCTTAAACAGACTTATAAAATAATCGGGGAAGAGAATACGAATAGAGAGAGGATTACACCACCACCACTAAACTCATGGGGACGTCTCCCCCACCAATTGCACTTCTTGCAAGACGTATTTCCATGACATGTCCAATCCTTCCATATAACAAACATATCACCATGTGTTGAAGTTTCTTCCCATAGGCCATATCACAAATGGAATTTGAATACTTCATCATAATTTCACAAATTCATCTTTTTGATGACTCAAATTCATAGTTCTCAAAATTCACAATTAGACACGATCAACATCTCAAACCATAAATATAATATTATTCACACTTTCAGAATTTTCATATAGAGCTTATACCACAAATAAATCATTTGACAATCGTTCTACACTCGAAATCTTAATAAACCTAGTATGGCATAAGTCAAACATTCTTTAAAAACTCCTTTATTTACTTCAGATAATTAAAATACAACTATTGTTTAGAATTAAATCAAATTCACGAATGAATCTCAATTGGAACTTCTTAGGTTCATAAACCAAAGAGCTTTTTTGTAAAGGAAAAATTGACTAGAATAACCCCAACAATTGGCATTCCACTTAAAATACTCCCAACTATAGGTTATTTAAGAATAATCCCAATTAATTACTAACCCTTCCCAAATTACTCCCTTAACCTGTTGTAACCGGTAAAAGAGCCACATGCCTTGCACGTGATGTTATAATAAGGCCCCTTCTTCTTTTTACGTGGTTTGTTTTTTGAAAAACGATTTCTCCCCCTTTTCCTCCATCTACTTATACTTCTACAAATTAGAAAACTCCGTTAAAGGAAGGAGAAGCTTGGAGAAACCCTGGAATAATTCAGCATGAGAAGAGCGAATTCAGAATCTGCATCTTCATCCTGGAATTCTAGAGAGCGTGTGACTTGTTTTCATACCCTTTCTTTAAACCCCAGAACTGTGAAGAAAGGGATGAATTATGGAGGGAATTGCTTTATGGGTGCGCACTATGGCCATTGGCCAGTAAGTACAATTTATTATCTATTTTTGTTTTTTTAGTTATTGTTGTTGAAGACACTATTAATTTTCTTTGTAATTAAGGCCGAAGATTGTGGGTTTTGGAAGTGGACTGATTTGCTAAATTCAGAAGTTGATGACAAAGGGCTGAAAGAGGTTGAGCAGAACGAAGAATGCAAAGATGGAGAGAAAATTGGAGAAATTTCCTAACATAATTGCTGAGTTAAAATTTGCTAATGCCAGACATGCTAGTGGGGGAGAGAACAACCATTATTGCATTAGTAGTATCTTTGTTTTTTTTTGTATGGGAAGTGAGGTTGTCTTCGTAAGGTTATGGTCCATTTCCTTATCTTTATTTCTTGAAAGCAATTATTCAATGTACAATTGTTGCCTTTTTATGCAAATCAATGAAAATGGTGCTATTGTATTTACTAAGATATTTGCATGTTTGTTCCAAAGCTACATTAACATGGTGCTAGATTAACTCAAATGGATAGGTACAAAATCTGAAGTGGCAAAACAACTGAATTGACCGATAACATAAGCCAAAGCTAGTTAATGACATTACACCTTCAAAAGTTAGAATCCTAAAACTTGGTCAACCATAAGTCATAATTGCAAAACATAACACCATCCAAAAGTTACAAAATATCATGGTTAAAACAAAAAATGACCATAAGTCATAGTTCACCAATTCTAAATTTTCTCAAAGTTGTGGGAAATGAGATGTTAAAGCTTGACTAGCTTGAGTGAACTAATCATTCATTGAGGTTGTTGAGATTTGTGTTGGGCAAATATGCTATCCCGGGATCTGAAATAGGTTCAAGCACATTGAGGTTGCTGAGATTTGTGTTGGATCCTCAAATTTTGGACCCGACGAATCCGGGTAGGATTTGGATCCTAGTTTTTAAAATTGGATCTGGATTGGGTCCTAAATTACTACCCGGACCCGAATCCGTTTACCCATTTTTTAAAAGTTATTTTAAAATATAAAGGGTAAAACTTAATGTTAAACTCTTAATGTTATATATGCTTGGATTTGTTGTATATATTAAGGTTGAATGTTTGTTTACTTCAACATCGACAAATGAAAATGCTAAATGGCATTGTTTTGTCTTTAAAATCTTTAATTATTGTCAAAATTAGGATCGCTTGAAGAAAATAGGTTAGGATATGTTTTGGATCTATTTTGGACCCGGATCTGTAGGATCCATTGCATCTTGATCTAGATCCTCAATTTTATTACCCAGGGGATCCGAGTCGGATCTAGATCTATGCCTGAAAAAATAACGGATCCGGATCTAGATCGTAGATGATTTTGGTCCAGATCCTACCCGTTGATATCCCTAGTTACATTGGTGAATAGGTGGCGTGTTGTATCAACAAGTAGACCAAATGCTCAAGGAAGTTGAGTTACACCCCTAACCCTGCCACCTCGTCGATTAGCCCTTCCGCCAGAGGTCCCCCCACCCCTTCCACTAGAGCTTCCACCACCCTTGCAATTAGAGTTTCCACCACCCCTGCCACTAGTTCTAGTCCCTCTGCTGGTCTTGATTACTCTTCCTCCTCTTCCTATTCTTAAAGGTTGCACAGTAGCATCATGATGCTCAATTAATGTGTTCTTACTTGTATAGTTGACGGATCAGGGCCTTTTCTTGGCCCTCCTCTAGCCTTTTTTGTGGTGGATCAATTCAAAGTCAGCTATAATATCAACTTGTCCATCGTTATTAAACCTATAAAACTCATCCTCAAGCTCCGAATAATCATCTGCGGAATCATCTGATTCTACAGCTGGCCCTAGACTGTACTCATGATTTGTCTGATGAGAGTCATTGTCATACCCACCTAGCAGCTCATCCAATGTTAGTGGACTCTCTGATCTATCACCATACTAGTCATGGAAATCATCTGGTATGGTAGTATCCTGCAGTGAGGTGGGGTTATGGGATTGTGTAGTAGGGTTTTGGGGGTAGTGACGAGGGTGGGTTATAGGATGGATATTTAGGTCATTAATCGAGGGAGGTTTCACATAAGAAGATAAATTAATGGATGGTTGTTGTGGGGTCAGATTCTCTACTAGTTGTGGGTCCCCTTTATTTCAGCATCATCTAGACTGACATTTTTACCCTCAGTATAAGATATCTCTTTGGGTATGTTACTAGAATCCCGATTTTCTGGTCCCTGAAGTTCAACTATAACCTTAGGTTTGTCTTTTTTTTTTTTGACAACGGGTTAAATTTGCATTAATTAAATTCGGGAATACAGCCTAACGCTAATACAACCAGACATAAAACAAGACAAACTGAAACTAGTGGAGCTTCATTTGCTCGTACATATTCTAAGAAACAAAAACAACCTATTACATATCCAGACCGATTAAAAATTAGCACGAACGATGGTAGGTGGAATTGGGGAAAGTGCCTTGCTGAAGAAGACACATTATGAGAGGAAACCTGTTGAAATACGACACCTAGACGATCTTCAAGAATAGATTGCCACAACTCCCAGGGCCCTTGAACAGAAACATCTTCCTGGGTTCTTACTGATGGAAGTAACAAAGAAGTTACGTCCAATGGTAACTTCTGACCCTGCTTCGAGGGTAACCAGAGTTTAGTCTCGCTAGACTGAAACTCAAAAAGGGTGGAGGTCGAAACTTGCCTCAAATTTAATTGGGGTGCCTCCCACAAGATGCATTTTTTTAGTGTGATGACTTTAAAAGTCATCACATGAACATGAAGCAAACTATAATGAAATAGTTCACCCAAACTACGGATCCGAAGACCCCACCATGCAATCTCTAACCTAGAAGATCGAACCACAACAGAATTGAAGGAACCACCACCTCTCATTTTACCCAATACTTTAACCCCTACAAATGCAAAACTGGATCCGAATAGACCTAAGCTAAAGCTTAAACAAGAAACAAAACAAACGATACAAGCCCAAAACATAATAATACGCCGATAACAACGCCGTACAACCTTCTGAAACTTTATGAAATCTTCACTGCGAGCCAGACGAAGCAACAACTAACACTAGTGGGGAACGGGGAAGGGAACACTAAACTCTAAAGCTCACACTAGAGCAGGGGAACGGGAAGGGGGAACTTAGAACTTACGATTGCGAGATCGAATAGGGGATCGGGGAAGGGAAAGCTACAACCTAAACCTTCAAGCACCACTAACTGGGGGACGGGGAGGGGAACTAACCTTACCGACTATGACTAATTAAAGACCAGGGAGGGGACTCGACGGCACGCAAATGAAGAAGTTACCGGCCAAAACTTCGAACCTTCTGGAAGGCGACGCGGCGGCAGGGGGAAGGGAATCCCAGAAAGGGACCACGAGGATAG